>KN506795.1:44676-70482 GCA_000787155.1 Scartelaos histophorus
CTCAATTAGCCCAGATTTCTCTAGCAGATGTTTGCCCGGCCCAAGAGTCTGTGACACTGACAGTTCAGATAAGGGTTGTGTCTAGGGGAATATCAGATTAAATCAGAAATGTGTTAAAACGTGTCTTTAAATGTAGCGTCTCTAAAGTATAAGTATAATGTGAGCGCAGAAATATCACTTTCTACACTTGGTTTGAAGATTACAGCATGACTTTGTTCTAGTTTTATTTGAATCAGCTCATTGTTTGATATAAACGGGACCTGTTACTCAAATCAGTGGTTATGGATGTTCAAATTGAGCAAAGTGAGCAAAATGACACGACTTTTAAAAATGTGGGATTTCGTTT
The DNA here is from genome assembly GCA_000787155.1 of Scartelaos histophorus. Lineage (NCBI taxonomy): Eukaryota > Metazoa > Chordata > Actinopteri > Gobiiformes > Gobiidae > Scartelaos > Scartelaos histophorus. The sequence continues at coordinate 45,023 of KN506795.1, forward strand.
GTCTAACCATCACAGACATAAAAGCTGACAGTAACATTAAAAGTTTAAATTTGTCTCTGTTGTGTGAAGGAATAGCTCATAAGGAAACTCTGGTTGGGCAGCTTCAGACAAGGACGTATTTTACAAGTGTAATTAATGTCTTAAGAGCAATGAGAAAAATAGAATCCAATGAAAATACAGAGCAGCACTTGTAAGAACCTGCCTTACACTCGCTCTGAAATAACAAATGGATACAAATATGCTTTGTTGGAGTTTGCACGGAGCGTCTTTTCATAACTAAAACACACGGGGAAGGTTTGTTGAAGCTGAAACAAGTCTAGTTTGGATGTTAGTGAGTAGAAAACCAGCAGCAGTTGCAGTCACAGTGTGGGGTCAAGTGAGTGTCTGAGAATGTGCATTATTATTAGACACCTGCTCACCTCAGACTCCAACTACTAAAACAGACAGAAACTTAAATACTTCACTTCTGTGGTCAAATGCTAGTGTCACAGATTAACAATATAGCCTTCATGAGGGAAATATCAAATACCTGAGCGTACTGTATATATATTTACAACGACAAAACTGGTTACAACAGATCCTATATTACGCATAATTGACTCTTCTGAGCTTTAAGATCTGTTATAATGTTGCTACCTCATCAAAAACATACCTGGAGTTGCATTTCACAATTTTAGGCTTTGCATTTCCAAAGCTCAAAATAATATCAAATGAAATTTTAGGCTTTGCATCTCCAAAGCTCAAAATAATATCAAATGATTCTAGTGAAGGTGTATGGAGTTTAAAAACACAGTGGAGCACTTCCTGTATTGTCACATCACACCACAGATAGAACAGATAGTCCAAATATGCAACAAAATATGCAACAAAACACAACTCCAGGGATGTTTCTGATGAGTAAACAACATTATATTATAGTTCAGAAAACAGTGTATTATGGGCCCTTTATGGTACTATAATGCATTTGTGTTTCTCACACCACTACGACCACAGATGCCCTGGGGTTGAATAACAGAGAAGTGGTGCCACACACACATACCACATTCAAGTGTAGGCAAGGTGGTGGAAGTGGTGTCTTGCCCAAGGACAATACATTTTGGTTTTATAATGATTACTTAACATCATGAGCGACTGTCACCCAAAAAATGTAACAAAATATGAGTAAATTAGTGTGTATTATTTGGATTGCATTTTGATCGGAGAACATTTCAGTCGTGTTGTTGGCTTTTTCCTTCCAACGTTTTCTCTCAATATTCACAGTTGTCTGCTCCGTTAGAGCCAGTGCTCCTGTTTGTTTCTGTTTTTAATATCCAAACCACTTAATAAAAACTCTAAGTTGTCATTGCTCTTATGTGGTTAAGTTAAAACTGCTCTCCACCATCACTGACTTATGCTGGTAACACTTGGGCCATGAAGACAGATATATAGGTGGAAGGAATGTGGCCCAATTTGTTATCATATAAATATATACGCACTGTATATGAACTGCCTGGTATTTGCAACAGTCTCCACAGACACAAAGTTATTGCGTAGTAGCAGACTGGTCATTCATCCTAGTATGTTTTACAATCCCATATAAAGAATAACACAGGTTCATGGTGAGTTCAAGTTCAATTCTGAGAGGGAAAAACAACAGAGTTGATCCAATATGAAGGAGAATGGGTCTAGTAAGTCAATATATATTTCTGATTGTTTAGACTTTTCCTAGGGCTGTCACAGCATATCATCCTGCAAAGGTGCATGTATCTAAGCCTGGGACCAAAGGAAAAGAACATTACCTCCTCCATGGACTGAGTTAAAGGTAAATGGACAGATAATCAAAATAGGGATTCATGTTAAGAGAGCATGCTGGTGATTTTAGGGTAAACAAGTTCTATATGTAAGAATAAGTATTAGTTTTGAATCCCATATTGCCCCATGTAAACTCTAACATCCCATAATGAGCATCACCATAGAGCTGCTGCACAGCGATGATGTCGTCCCAGCTGAGCATCAGGCTGCGCCCCAGTCTCCTGTAGTAGGGCGACATGAGGGCATGTCTGACGGGCGAGTGCTCCAGGCCCAGCGTGTGCCCAATCTCATGTGCCGTCACCAGGAACAGGTTGTGCCCCTTGTGGCCATTCAGGGTCCACCTCTCTGCTATGTCAAAGTGAGCTTCTCCTCGCCGAGGCAGGAACGCGTGGGCTAAAGTGCCCCCTGAATAACAGACAATACGTTTTAGGTATCAACATATAGAACATATCATTTCTGTAAATCTTAAACTTTTTCCTCTAGTATTTTGTTTTAGGGAAAAGCGGGCGCATCTAGTAAATTAAGAAAAGGCCTTTAGATAAAGAAATTCTCCCACAATACCCACAATTATGAACAGATATGGAAATAAGGTTGTACAAACAAGACAAGGCTACAATAGTAGCTTGCCACCACTTACTGTGGAATGAATATAATGCATTGTAAAGTGCTTTATAAAACTGCTGCTGAGTTTAATTAATTAATTAAAGGCCAAAAGTGAGGCAATGTGTAAATAAAGCGTATGGAATGCATATTTATTACACCTATGCTCTCATTTCAATTATAGAGCCGTCTCTACTGTAAGAAATAATATTTTCTAGCAATGAACTTTCATTTCAAATTTCAAAACAAATTTTCCAATTACAAGTTATTGCAAATGATCCCAATTCCAAGGCTCGCTATTTATCAGTGGTGGTTAATGGTTTTATTTAATGTTCTGTAACGCTGTGTTCAGACCGTTACTTCCAAAATCTATAGGGACTCATGTCTAGGCTAGTGTATGGAGCGTTCACACGCCACATTTGAGCGTCTGATGCCAGGGAGAAAAATATTAACTTTTGGCAAAATAAGCCACGCGTTACAGACGCTTGCATGTATTTCAAGCATCTGCTATCAAATGCAAAAGCATCCAACTAGAGGCAATTTAATGCCACGGTCTGCACATTGCATAAGTGAAGAAAGACACTATCTGTGTTGTAAACATAGAGTGTACTGTCAAAACTGAATGGATGGACTGATTTTACAGTGCAGACTGTTATTACACAAGGCATCTATTTGTTTGCTAGTGCAGTGATGTCCTGTTGCTGTACACACATAGACATTAAGTATTCAGGAAGTTGGGATAAGGATCTATTTTCAGAGAGTACAAATTACATACATGTAGGTTCCAGCTGGAGTGAGTCATACAAAACAGTCATCAGACCCATAGGCAGCCATTAAACCCTTCTACTCTTCACCCTTGCACCCATCACCCTGTACCAGACCCGGGCCTGACCTGGGCCATCAAAGGCGTTGCTGGCCCCGTCATTGTGGTCCCCATCGTAAAAGGCCAATCGAATGTCCGCCGCTGCCCCTTTAGGTGACTCTTGGAACATCAGGCCTGATACGTTGCTCCAGAGCTGGAAAGCCGCTCGCACCGCCAGCCGCACTGAGCCCGGGGACAGGTGCCGAGGCCAGTTCACAATCTGGTAGGTGAGGTGACGCTTGTACCACTTCTCAACTGTGAAAATAGTAAAGAAGGCATATGAGGTTAAAGGTGCACCGTGTAGCTTGACTCCATGTAAATGTTATTGTTGTTTCCTGGTTCTACACTACAGTGTGGTTTTCAGTTTAACTATCTCCATAGAGACAAGAAACCACATCACTGTCATCTGTAGATAAGTGGGTGCACAGTAATGATGCATGTTTCAGTGTTAATTTGGAGAACTAAAAACTCCAATAATAAAATAAATGCAAGATATATATGTTTAAAGCCATACTATGGAACATTCCAGGCAAAGCAATAACATCAGCATGGAGGCAAGCAGATGCAGTCCCTTAAAACTATAAAACCATGTTTAAGGGAGACATTTTCTGCAAAACACACTTCAGTGGTCTTTAAACCTTGTATGATTTATTCATGCATGTTTAAGTTACCTTGTATTGCGTAGCATTCATCTGACCACTTACAGAAAGCAAATGAAGCCACTTTTCCATAAAATAAAAACACGTAATTTAACATTTTTGTCACTGTTGCACTGCTTTTTGGACCTACAGCATCTCAAGAAATGTAACTCGCCTGCACTTAACACGTTTTTGGTCCAGTCCAAATTATGTAGAAAAATATCTCTCAGGATCACTACAGCAGTTTTGTCTGGCGAGATCCTGTGGCACAATTATAATATCCCTAATTATTAAGACATTTTAGATCAATCTTGTGGTTTACAATGAACAAAAAGTTGCAGATCTTATAGTTCAATACAAACTGAAAAAGCATCTATAACATAGTTATGCAATTGTCTAATTCTCAAAGTACTAGACTCCCTTTCCCTTTCCCTAAACACTTCCTCCAAATATTTCAAGAGAACTCCAAGTCAAGACATCCAATCTTAAAATCCAACAAGAGAAATGAGCATTTAACCCAAGTCATATGCTTAGTCATATGTTTTTGACCTACGTAGTACGACAGCATTCACCTTAAAAGTGCTGACAATAAATAATATAATAACATGAAACATTACACACTATTGTAAAGTCTTACATTATATTAATTACCCGAAGCACATGAATTCCTCAGCAAACACACTCATTATTACTGCAGTCATGTAGAACCATGTATTTACATCCTCCATCTCTTGGATCATAAACTCAGATGTCACAAGTCCGAGGTGCGGCCAAGATGTGTTAAAGTACAGTGTGTTAGACCCAGCAGCAGGACTAAAATGATGGGATGCCCTTAACCACATGGAGTTACACTGGGTAAACAAATAAGCTTTCAAAGTAGCCTTGACTAAACAGTTTACTTCAACGCGTGTCTGCGGCTTCTCAGCTTAAGCATAATTACATGAGCTGTTCCCATACAAATCTCTCATTAGTTGAGGGGTGCTACATTCAGCTGGTCTTGATTTGGCACTGCTGTAATCTCTTTGCATACACGGGATCAGGAGTGTAAGAGGGGAACAGAGGCGCACACATGGAGCAGACGGAGAGCCAGCCGTGTAGGAAACCAACATTAGATAAGGGACCTCAGGGCCACAGCTCTACTAATGCAGGAATAGGAGCCCTGCACAGCTATCCATAGATTTAGTTATACACATACCAAGAACCACTACAACTATTGGAACTTTGAGGGGAAGAGGTTTAACAATGAGAATAAATACATTTGTTGTGATTATGAGGACCCTCTGAAACGAGATGACGAGACATGTCAAGGGGCTTATCCTCCAAATAAATAAATACATTTCTTTGCATTAGAGCATTACGTAACTTTTCTGGTGGTCTGTAACCTGCTTGTCGCTATGTGGATGTTATTTCTTAATCTAAAACACAGTATTAAATCTGTGTCCAAAGAGATGAGCAGGTGGCAAATCTGCTAATATGCCAATAATACATATTAAAAATCTTTAGGAAGACCCACAAACATAAAGTTATTGCAAAAATGTACAAATGAAATTCAAATGACTTTTATTTATCTGAGATTTAATGACTACAAAGTAAAAATGATGGCACTTATATCAGCAAAATGTGAAACCGATATCTGAGAAAACTCTCCAACAGCACCAACACGGTGACTGATACATGGCTTATCCTTATATGAACACATTCTGCAGTGCGGTTCCTTTACACTCTACAGCACCCAGAGGAAATGCTAAATATCTGATATCTAAACCCATTAGGCGGTGGGCTTGACATCAGTGTGTGTTTTAGCGTGTAAACACAACTGATGCAAGTCAACACAGCTCTTAAAGTGTGTGCACAGAGGACATAATTCTCGGTATTTATGTTGCAATGTTTCACATGAACTTATGATAGATGGAGTGGAAACGCCTGGAGACTGCAACACTTACTGCAGTGCGGTCAATTAGAGGAAAACAAGAGTTAGTATTTCACCTTAAGAGTGGAGGCTGCCATTATAGACCAAATTTTCCAGAGAGTTAGTGAGGCGTAGGTTCATTCCCAGGTGACTTTGTTGGCACACAAGCTGAAGAAATGTCCTCTAATGCTACACAAATAATCACAACCAAAATCGCAAATTGAATTGTAGCCATATCAGATAGCAACAGCTGTAATTTATTAAGTTATAGAATCAACAAAAAATTATGCCTTTATATGGAGGGAAAAACTAAAACTAATTGTGGGATTCTTGTATTCTTGTTTAGCAATTTCGGTCTTCATTGAAATGTTCCTGCATCTTAAAATGTAAATCTCAGTATGGGAAACCGCAGTTTTTTGTTTGTTTGTTTCTTTTTCCCCAAACCTTGCAGCCCTAGCAGATCCTACACTTGGCGCCTTAAGTATGACCCAGTCTGCCCAAGTATAAGAGGTCCCTGGGGACAGAGGAGAAGCCAGGAAGTCAGACACTCGCGACATTCCACCACTTCCCTTGTGGAAGTCATTAACGTGGTGCCCATAATGTGAACAGAGCAGAGAGGCAGAGATATCGCAGACATTCGGAAGTGGATCCATTCATCAGATAGACGCACTTATTGTTTGTTTTGTTGGCTGGTGTCAGAGATGGGGTTCAGCTCTGGGAGAGGCTCTTTCATCTTTGATATCATGAGGAAGAACAGTCTGGTATGTCAGTCCAAATCTTGTGCCTTGTCCCAGTCTGTTCCAAGTCATTTATTTTTGTCAATTCATTTGTGTTAGAAAGTAGGCAGCCTTTTGTTTTAATTGTGATGAATTGTGTTACCCTACTGCTCAATAGCATTTAGAGCCACACAGTTAGCGGCAGAGCAACAACATGAAATGAACAATTTATAATAATTAAATCATTCCAAAGATAAGATACAATAAGAACCATATGCAGAAAACCTATAGTCCTATAGCTGTTCATATTGTCTCTGCAATGTGAATTCTTTTGAATTGTGTTCAAAACATGCACTGAAAATGTAATATTGATTAGAATCTGTTATTTGTTATCATAGTCAAGAAGTAAACTATTGTTAGTTGGAATCTTGAAGAACTCAGTCAATTATCTTAAATTCCATTGGGGCAATCAAATGTGAAACCAAAATGGACTGAGATTTTGTCATGCTTTATTGCTCTAGTAAGCTGTGTGTACAATGTCATTTAGTGGTTTGGGGCCCTATAGCAGCACAACCTGGACTGCATTCACCTGTATTCAATCTCTCTACCCAAGAAAAGTCAGGAGCCAGGACCATACTTATCAAAGAGAAAATGTAGAATAGTAAGTTAGTGATAAGAGTATTGTTAGTGTTATGTAAGTGACCTATGGACTGCCTTTACCTGCTATAAACTCATAAGAACAGGCAGTGTATACACCTCACAAAACACACACACCTAACTGCTCCCACTGCACTTATCTCTCCTACAAGGCAATGGAATTTCAGCTCTGCAAATATCACCGGCAGCAGCTACCAGGAGCAACATGAGTCAAGGTCTGTTTTCATTTGGCTGTGAGAAGCTCAGGTTTTAGGGCCCCAGAATTGGAACCTCTTTCAATTAATTTATATTAAAGGGTTTTAAAGGCACATGAGGCTTCTTGCCCCAGGACCCCAGCCAAATATACAATCTCAATATACAACTGTCTAGGGCTGCACAATATATTGCAATCTAATCACAATCTCACTTTGAGTTAGCACAATTACCATATCAGAAAGGCTGTAATTATTTAGATAATAAAATGTCCTCTCTGCAAAGTACAAATGATCTTGTTTTTAAAGAAAATCTTGTACTTGTAGTTTAGACCTCAGTCAGTTCATCGCTCTGTCTCCTCTCAAATGCGAACACTCCCAGAAAATCAACATCGGTTCTTTGTTCCTTGCCCCACTGACATATAATCACTGTACATTCTTAGTATAGGAAACAACTGTCTGAAGCCCCTTTATGAATACATTTTATTATGCTACAACATCTATTCCAATACAGCTGTAATCATAGTCATTTATTTTAGGGGATTTTTGTCTCTGGAATATACTGGGTGCTGATAAACCAGGTGTGTGCGTGAATTACAAGTTGTCTTATCCAAACATGAGGCTGATACATTCAGTCCTCTCACAGCCCCGGGCGCACCGTGTTACCTTATACACGGCAATGGAAAAGTTGTGAAGACACATTAAAGCCCTTTCATAGTTTTAAAACACATTACATTCTCAAACTACACCCAGGGGTTAGACCTAAGGCTGTACATGTATCCGCTATTATCTTCATGAGTCACGTCTAGAAGCTTAATAATAGTAGTTGTTTTCTAACACGACGACAACTGTAATCCAAGTATGGCTCTATCACTCGGCAACTTAACCACCTCTTTAGTTTGGGTGATATTGGCCTATTCAGATCATCATCCCCTGGCCAACAGCATAATCCAGGCAGTCGGTAGTGGATGTGTTAGCAGGAGGAATATTTCAGGTACTGACATGAAGAGGCAGCAGCAAACAAGGGCCACTGCTGCTGCATTCCCAAACCATTAGCCAACGCTGTCACAGGAATGTAAAGGCTACATGTGCTGAGGGGCTGGAGGCAGTGAGAGCTCCAGCCACTGCTCCTCTGACAAGACAGGTGATGGGTGAGAGGAACAGAAAAACACAACAAACTGCAGTGTAATAATATCAAACAAAAATGCCCACAAGAGTAACTAAAGCACTTATTACCTGATTAAAGCCAAAACAACAAAAACAGAAAGTATTGTTGTTATAAAAAATACTGTACAAATTCTGGTATTACAAAGGAGACAGAGAGAGAATTTAGCCAGTCCCTTACAGGAGAGTTGAGCGTTAAACATTATTGCTAAGGATGCACTGATACAATACTGGGATCGGATATCAGCCCCAATATTGAAAATTGATCGGATACTGGCTTCCAAGATATCAGTTCAGCTATTAGCATTCAGCATTTTAGTTTATAATAATAAGATTATTTACTGGCCTGTGTAAGCCAAAAATGTCTAAATTAAATATATTGTATTTTCTCTGCCCTAGGATCAGTTGCTATTGGGTCTAGTAGATACTTAAAGTCAAAGTATTGACATTGGCATCAGATATCATGATATCAGAAAAACCTGAATAGGTGCGTCTCTGTCTATACCTAGAAAGTTACACAGTACGGCACTGAAGTTATTTCTCTCCAAGCAAGTGATGCCACCAGGCCAAGTACAGGTCAGATCTACGGAAACCCTGAGCCTGCTCACAGTAGAGAATTTTAGCAAAACAGCTGTAATTTTATATATAAAAATAGATTAGTTTAATGCTATAATGTTCAGCATTCAAGGGAAAGCAATTACATCTCTATGGAGGCAGAGCAAAGAGCAGAATGGTTATATGGTGCTGCTCTCATTTACTACAAAACATTTGCTTCATTATTTATTGTAGGTCTGCAAGAAATTTAGCAGCACTTAATGCTAAATGCTTTCAATTCAGGCATTTTTAGCCATGTCGAATTGCACCATTTATGCTTTCTATATTTCACCATCAAAGGAAAAGCCGGATAATTGACTTCAAACTCAAGTGTGCAGCTGCAGCGTTAATGGCTGGCAATCACTCGTCTAAACAAGACATGAAAAGTGTCCATTGAAATCTTTAGATTTTAGAACAGAGACCACTAGTGTTTATTGTATATTGGAGAAAACAAAAACTTAAAGTGAGAAAAAATGCATCAACACTTGCGAAAAGGCCACCTAAGATTGGATTTAAACTGGAACCAAGCAGAGTCTACATCAGGACTAAACTGGACCAAACTAGGATTAAACCAGAAGTGGTAAGACACCTTAAGTTTGAATTTCAGTGAACAGTGAGCAAGAACATACACAAACTTAATAGACCTTAAGTGTCTCAGAGCAGTAATTATCTCACTCTGAAGTGTGCAACATCAGACACTCCGCCATCTATAATCGCACCCTTAGGCTTCATTTTCAAGGTGGACCCTCCCAGCTAACTCACTTTACTACTTCTCCATACAAAACCAAAATAAGTGTGGTCATGTCTTGGTGAGGCAAAACAATACCTTGAGTAGCAGAGCGTTTTCTGCGATTTTCCTTCCCCAATTTCGCAATTTTCCCAGTAAAAACAGTGTTGATTCTCTGAGCCCAGACCTGGTGACTGCCCTCATCAGACACTCCACAGCGAGGCTCAGCCATCTGCCTCAAGGTGGCGCTGTCCAGTCTGCCAGTGACAGGCAGGCGGGATAGCCACTGGAACTCCCTGCAAGCAACAAACAAAAACCATTCCAATCATACCAATGTTATTATAAGACATTCTCCTATTTTGATTGGTTTAAGATGAAGGAGAGAGCAAGATTTGAAAAAAACAATATATAAACTTATTCTGGTTCATTTCTGTTCTGATTTATTTGGTGTACATAAATATGTCCTCTTCTGTAGGTTCAGCTGAGGTATTAAAGTGAGGGCGTGACTGCCCTGACACTCTCCCCCTGAAGCAACTCCAGTCGCACTCAAAACTACATCCAAACAAAGACACAAGTTCAGCCCTTACACACCACAGTCATACAGTCACAGTGTCTTACCGAATGGCAGACTGCATCTCAACAGCATTATGAAGGTGGCTGTCTTCGTGGAGGTAGCCATACTTTTCCAGAAAAACCTGCAACATTTAACAGTTGCCATCAATATTTCACCATCGCTACAAGGTACATTTTAGGGTTGACACTGCATTCCCAGATTGATTACCTGTTTAAACCATGTTACTTTTATAAGATGAGCCCACCAAGAGTTTATAGGATGTGTGTAAAAAGACCACCTGAAAGCATGCCTCCAAACAGTGTAATTATCCATTTGTAGCATATTGTAATGTATTTGATGCAATTTATGAGACCACACATGGCAGTAAGTGTGGGGAATCCCAAATCGACAGGTATAATTTAGTAAGACATTTATTGAAGGTATAAAATTGTAAAGTAGCCTCCAGTTATATAAACTGAGAATACTGCCCATGTGATAACAAAGACTGATAGATACAATAGTTAGAACTGTTGTGGTTTGCTGTGTGGAGACAACAGTGAAATTATACAACTAATAATAAAGGACATCTACATGAGATTGCAGATTTTATCAAGGCAAATATTGAGAATATGGATTGTGACTGAGATGTAGCCTGTGAGATGAGCATGCAGTGCTCAAGGGGGAATCAAAGGGCGTTTAACAGCTAAGATATTTAATCTTGAGCTTGAAATATGAGAGTGAACATTAGCCTACAATTAAGACCTCCAATCGCTCCTGTATTCCCATAATCAATTAGGCCTAAATCAGTAAATCAGCTGGGGTCAGGGAGGGGAGGACAGGCGGGGGGTAACAGTGCTTAATTATATCTAGAAGTAATTAATACATACCCGCTATGTAAAGCCAATATCTTTCATAAAGCCTGAACATGATGCAGAAATAAAGATGACAATTATCTGCGAAAATCAAAGTTTCTACCTCAGGGTCCAGAGGTGAGGCTTCAGCGGCTGCGGCGGTCAGCAGCGCGGTCACAGCCAGGACCCAGAGCGCCTGACCGCCGCCTGCGCACCGGTCCGGAGCTCCACGGCTCATCTCGGGACAGCCTCAAAATCACGCACACTCCACTCCCAGAACATGGCATTTCCGTGCGTTCGCTGCTAGTTTTCCATAGTTAGTTTGAGCCGCTGTCAGTGGGAGCATGCTGCTGCTCGCCTGACAGATCCATCCACAGACTGACGCGCACATTGAGCGTGTTTACAGGAGGAGGCCCTGCACCGCCCTCTGAGGGCGTGTGCCTCAACAACATGGAGAGGTGTGCCAGCTTCACAAACTCAACCACATCAAGTGTCTGGGAACAATTAGCAGCATGATAACGTTTCTTCCTATTACCAAATCCAGAATGAAACCGCTGTTTGTCATCCAGAATACACATTACTTCAATACAAACATTACCTACTACCTTGCACTATTTGTATTACTAATTCCCTAAAGACCTTCAGGACAATAGACTGCAGTCTTATGTCAAGAACCAATAACACAAACGACGAGAAAAAAAATCACAGTTTAATATTGTTTTGGAAAAGAACCACATAAAACAATCTCTCATACAAAACAATGCAACAGGCCTATTACACAAAAATGCAACTAGGATCTGCAAAAATTAAAAGATGTACAATGAAATAAAACAAAAAAAAAGTTAACATTGTCCAGAGACCTTTCACATCAGTCCATCACAACAGTGAATGATGTTAACAACATTGAGATGGACTGGCGATGACAAAGGTACACAAAATCAGTCATATTTGATGTTTTCCTGACTTAAAACAAAACCAAAGAGCTAAAATGGCATCAATTCTCAACACGTTCAGTATGGCCGGTCTCGTCTGTCGTCTCTACGGTCACCTCTGAAAGACACGATAAATGTCCGTTAGCAGTTGTTCAAGGGCACCTTTAGCATTAAAGTAAATGCAATGGACAAAGGCTCTCAGGTACAGATATTTATTTTCTCATCAAAGCGTTCCTTGTCACTTGAGAATCAGTAAATTGTGGACATAAATTGCTGTTAAGTGTTGTTCATTCACGAACACACAATCAAGTTAAAAGTGCTTTAACAATATGCAAACAGGTGCCCGGGACAATGTGACCTTGTAAAGGGCATAATTGACACTCAAGAGGCTTTATTCACGCTTGTATCACAAACCAGGAAGACATTTGGAAACACGCAATGACAATTTACGGAGTACAGACAGTTTATTTTGTGGTAAGGCAACCTCGAGTGTCCAGAAAGCCACCCAATAAAACGTATTCTTGTTACTGGGCTCTCTTACCAACTGTGATAAAAGCCATTGAACTAAATGTCATCAGTGGTAAAAAGACTGCAAGCGTATGTGCTGTTTGACGCCCTCATCACTTGTACCCAGTGCGCTCGGAGTTGTGGGTCAGTGGGGAAATTATGGAAACGGTAGCGTTCCCTTATGTTCAGCTAATCAACAACCATGCCTCAATGACACTTAGATAAAGAAAACTGGGTCATTTTCAAATGTTTCCAAGATTTTGTCAGACTTACCACTTTTCCAAACATCCTCCTGGTTTGTGAGGTAAGCGTGAAAAGAGCCTAGTGTGAAGTTGTAGCCTATAATCAAGTGCTACATGTCTCCATCTAGCGGCCAAAAAGTTCTAATACAGATTTAAAAGCCACATCCTGTAAATGTCTGATACAAACCTTCCTCCCATTTTGTAACCGCCTCCATATCCACCACCGCCTCCCCTTTCATAGCCTCCACGGTCGCCACGGAAACCTCCACCTCGTCCTCTGTAGCCACCGCCCCGGTCTCCCCCAAAGCCACCCCTGCCTGTAAAGGACAATCACTGTAAACATCTTTGTCACATTCACAATGGAGAGGCAGAGATCTGAATAAATTATAGGCGTACCTCCTCCGCCGCCGCCGCCACCACCACCATCAGGTTTGGGCGCGCCACACTTATTACACTCATGCCGCCGAGCAAAATTCATGTTGCCGCAAGAACTGAAATTAAAAAAAAAAAAAAAAAAAGACTTAAATTAAGAAAGCTTCTCTAGTAGAAATCTCTAGGCCAAGACATTCTTTTCAGTAACAATAAAACACAAAAAATAAATAACAGACACACATACCTGTTTGGACAGGGCCAGTCACCTCCTTTAATATCAAAGTTGGGACCACCACCCCCACGACCTCTGAAACCTGCTGGTATTAAAGATGGTTATTAGTTAGAGTACAATATAAAGAATCTGCTTTTGTTCATCAAGTTTTCACCTCCGCGTCCGCCTCTGCCACCACCACGTTGGGTGAACTCAGCTCTCCGGGTTGCAAAAGATACTTTAAGCGGTTTGCCATTGAAGTCTTTACCTGTAACAAAGTAAAAACAAATCTGTTTTTATACATTGCATTTTATTTTATTTTTTATTTTATTATATGTGTATAATAAAATATATACACGTATGTGTATGTGTATAGAGCTTAAAATATAAGCAATGAAGACAAACTCCAAATGTACGACAATCTCACCATCAAACCAGTCAATGGCAGCTTTGGCAGAAGGAGGGTCATCGAATGACACTGTTGCTTCTCCCTTTGGGCGACCCGTGACCTTATCATTGTAGATGTTAATCATAGGTAGGCCAGTTTTCTTATTCACCTGAAAGCAATGTCAGATGAATAAAGGAGGGACTTCAAATAATATAATAAATAATTCACAGAATATGCTACGCAAGGCTTTCCAGTTACACACCTTGATGACTCCAATTTGTTTGAAGTAGTCTGCAACTTCCTGAACCGACACATCTTCTCCCAGTCCTTGTACAAAGATTGTGTTGTTGTCAGAGTTATCCTGCTCACCAGCTGTAAAACACAGAACCCAATTAGGCAAACAACAAAACAGTTAAGCGTGAAATTAAAACAAAATGATCTTAAAAGTCCTCTTACCTGGTTCATCCCTGGAGCCATAGTCTCGAGATCCTGCGAAAACAAATTATGGGAAGAAATACATTTTAAGAAAGAATCTTTCATAGGCATTGTAATATTTAAACAAATTTAATCATATTGCCATAATCCCTACCAATATATAATACCAATCTACTGGAGCTTTCTGATGAGTGTTCATACCAATGCAACACATACCAACAGCATGTTTGAGTTTTTACCAGGATGTCAACCACCAAAAGGTTTCCAACATTAGATGTTACCTGGAACACTTCATTACCTTTTACCATTTACCCATGTCTCCATGCAATACCATTATTGTGCCTCAGTTCGTTCTGATACCATTTCACAGGGCTATTTTCTGTTATAATTTATGTCCCTTCGGATGCGGGTATAAAATGGTGAGCTCTTTTAAACCTCCTATCTTCTATCTTTATCTGAACTCTTGACTCCCCCACCGACACAGTTCTGATGCTCGTCACTTACCACCGAAATTTTTGTAGCCACCACGGTCACCACCTCTGCAGAGGAAAAATTGGAGATATTTGATGGCTTTTCCTTTGTCCCAAATGAGAGCACATAGCTCCCCTACATCCCCACCAGTATGCACTCCTGCCGGAGTTTGCAACTATAGTGGAAATGTCTCGAGGAATGCATTAGTCTTTCACAATACAGATAAATGTACAGCCAGGCAGAGTCAGAGCTGTCTGAAAATTCAGGCAGACGATCACAAGTCAGTGGGTCAACATTCATAAATTTTGGAGTCCAGATTAAATACCAGTAAATTTTCAATAATGTAATTAATGTTTTATTTGATGCCAATATTATAAATGCGTGCAATCTTCCACTGAGAGTGTTTGAGATCCTTTAACTCGAGTCCAAGTTAAAGTCCAATCACTCTGAATACCTGTGGTGTAAAATGTACATCTATGTTAAAACACATCACACATGTTTGTCACTTTGAAAAAAATACAGCATTTGAATGAAAACTAAATGCTACGCAATTGAAGGTGTGCCTTTTGGATTTCAAAGAACATTGTGAAGGGGGGTGGGTGGAAGGAAAGCCCCTGTGCTTACCAGCTCAATTATTGTGGCAAGAGAGTACACAATGAACAAGCCACATAAGCTTAAAAATTATCATAGTCAAAAGTAACAACTACTTTTCTACTTTAAAAAAATAATAAAAATCTATTTTATTACCGTACACATGTTAGAGGGAGTGCTTACATATGGTTATTAGGAGAATAAAGTACAGCTTGATACGGCTTAAATTTTGTACACCAACAGGGAACAGCAGAGGCATGTTCATCTCTTGACCATAAAGGTAGTCAGATTTGTGTAGATGTTGTGAAGTGTTAAAAAAGTAATCAAATCAAACTTCACTTAAGAAATCTGAATCATGATGGTGGTAGTGGTCAGCTTTGACATGAGGGGTAATCTGGTGAATGTGCAGCAAAATGGGTCACAGGGATGAAAACTGTGAGATGACACGTTGCAGAACAGGTGTGATTTTGCAAATGTATCAAAATACCTTGGGGGCAGTGGCACTCTGCAACTTACCCCATACCAGGAGGTCCTCCTCTTCCACCCCTGTCGTATCCACCACGGTCATAGCCACCACTGCGATCGTAGCCTCCTCCACCTCCGCGGTCGTACCCCCCACTGCGGTCATAACCACCGCCGCGATCATAGCCACCACGCCCTCTGCCTCTGAACCCGCCTCCTTCTGATCGATCACCATATCTCCCACCTTGACCACTGTCTTCACCTAAAACAATTTTTTTTAATTAAAAACAAGGTGCATTCTAGGCGATTTTATTATATTTAAATGCTAAACAATCACATCTGTACCGTCATTCCATCTTCCATAGCCACCACCACTGCTTCCTCCACTTCCTCCTTGACTCTGGCCTCCATAGCCACCACTGCTACCACTACTACCACTACTACCCTGGCTTTGGAAAGAGTCTCCTCCTTGACTCTGACTGCCATAAGAGCCTGGCTGGCCATAGGAAACTGCTGGCGGCTGCTGTCCATATGAAGCTTGCTGGCCATAAGACCCTGAAGCTTGTTGGCCATAAGAAGAAGATTTATCTCCATACCTAGGAATAGGAAAATGGAACAAATAGGACGTAATGTGATTTTTTTTAAACACAGTTTAATGAGAACATTAATTAAAACCCAAATAGTAAAATTGTTTTGTTTTTTTTTTTTAAAAAAAGGACTTACGCAGATGTGTCCTGTCCATATCCTTCATAGGCAGTCTGTTGCTGACCATAGCCACTCACATTAGACTGCCCATAATTTTCTGAAAAGATTTAATAAAAAGGTTATTTAACAATTATGTGCATTCCCTTCCACATAACTATGAGAATTCAATTATATACCTTGAGCTGCAGCTTGTTGACCATAGCCACTGTAAGGTTGTGCTCCATATGAGCCAGTGCCATTTCCTTGCCCATATCCCTAAAAAGGTTCACACCTTAGACTGGAAGGTAAATTATTTACATTTTCAATTGAAAAATGCATTCCTTACCTGGCTGCCTGCAGGCTGTCCACCATAAGAGCCATAGCTGAAGGAGAAATATATTGAATGCATGACATTGTCTTAAAAAAATGTTTAGTGCACGGAATAAATAAATATTTGCTTTACCTTTGTGGACCGCCTTGCTGGCCGTAGCCCGAATCTATAAAACAGACAGTGTATCATTTATTTTCTTTGCTTCATCGTGTCACTGCTATAATAAAAAGGTATTTGTGGTTTGATGCGGTGCATTGTTGTGTCCACCGGGGAGAAACGGGCCTGTGGCCACTGCGCTGAAAATGGCGCTTATTTTTGAGCCTTCAGATTGGCCATAGTAAAACATACACTTTTGGCCATCATAATATAATTCGTTCATCAGATCAGGTAAATATATAGACATATGCAAAAACTCTCGAAAAAGAAAACTAAATTTCTGTCGACATGGGCACTGTAAGTGAAAACGGCATAAACAAAGAGGCCGCTCAGAAAACATGCGCCGCCCAAGAGAGGTTTCCAAAATTAATGTAGAAATAAAATGGTAGCGGTATTTAGTTTGTCAAAAAATAATAATAATAACACACTGAGAAATGCATTTTGCTTGATTTGTTAGCTATAATCTTCCATGTGTGACACAGAACAGCGCTAAATCTGGCCCATTCATCCGGCCTCGCGGTTAGCAGTGACTTTAGCTACAATGCTAGTGACCTAGTTTCAAATCTGAACAAAATAAACAGACATGTGATCACGAAGACAGACTTACCCGCAGACATCCTTCACAACGTTTTAACTCCTTAAAAAACAACTAATACGTCCTTTGTTTAATCGATTAAAAACCCCAACGACATAAACGCAGCCCCACAAAACCAGGCCGCGTCCACAACGAGCGCTGCTCAGAGGCACTTCCGCACTGCAGCTTCTGTGCTCTGTTATACTCAACTCCAGACCCAAGAGTTCAGCATCGCCACCTACTGGTAAAACATAGTACTACTGGCCATTTTCTACTGTAACTACTGTATTGTAAAATGTAACTAACAAGCAACAGCTTGTCTGTAAAACGGACTATATAATAATATTAAGTAAAACTGAGTATTATTAAATTATACTTTGATTAATTTTATTAATTAAAAAAGTTGAGACACAAATAATTACAACATATGAAATGAAATAGCATAATACATTGCAATTAGTCTCAAGATATTAGCAAAAAACTAAGAAAATGAAGAATTGTGGTTTTATTACATATATAATACATAAGGCAGTTAAACAAGGCACACAATTCATTATGTAATCCAAAATGACAAGAAAATTCTGAAACCAGGTCAGTTTTTAAATCCAGCACATTTGCTTTCTAATATAATTTGCAATATCACAGCATAATAAAACAATTGCAGAATGTAGATATAAAAGGCATTTCAAAGATTATTGCCATGTTGAGTTACTGCACAAATGCATATAAAACATTCATAGGGACTGAATTGAGTCTAAAAATGTAAAGAAATACCATATATGATATATACCAACACATTTGATCACATTCTATCAGAAGTACAGGCATGACAAGGCATAGACATCCTCTCATAATTTCCCCTTTGCATCAAATCATTTTGTGCCTTTCAAAATGCTACTGGTTTTTCATTTAAACATCAGCAACATATGCATAGAAGGCAAAAAGAACCCTTGTTAAAATACAAAGATTCGTATTTCTGTACCTATGCAGTCCCTCTTTGCACTAAATAGTACATCTCACACATACTAGACATGGAATGCACAGTGTACATTATCACAGAACAATAAGGGTGGGACATACTGGACCTACATAGCATTGCACTGAACAGGGATGCACAAACCCAGGTCTTACTTGTACATGCCAACAGTACCTGTGAAAATGCATGTTCTTTTAACATATGGTCCAAATCTTTTATGTAATAAAAATGTATTAAATTAGTGGAGATTATTGGGATGAATAAAGATTGGAATTCATAAAATGAAATACTAACATATTTCATCGCATTCATCAATTAAACCGTTCTGAAGTAACCAGTAAAACTTGTCATTCTCCCATCTGTAAAGGTTACAAGTGGATAATGCTTATGGACCAGCTTAAAGTGTAGACAAGAGAGAGTAAGTCACTGGATCAGTTCTATAACATGAGGCATAAAAGTGTTTTATATTCAGTCCAGGTTAAAACAATATACATGATTTAAAAATAGTAGTAGTGACATAACGGTTTTATTGTAGACTCTTTAGCTCCACACATCTTGTGAGTAGCGTCCCTTGGTCATCAGTTTCTTTACGTAATCTATGGCCTGAGTGCGTGTCATTCCTCCAAATTCTTCTGCAATCTCATAAAAGGCGGTCTGCACATCTTTAGCCATGTTTCTTGCATCCCTAAAAGATAAAACATGTTTTTAAAAATAGTTCAAATTGGCAAAATAATTAACTAGACTATAAACACTGCATGTAACGTAGCAGGAATTATTAAACACACACTTACCCGCAGACATAGATGTGAGCATTGTCTGTATGAACCAGCTTCCAAATGTTCTCTTTATTCTGCTTAATGAGGTGTTGAACATATACCTTTAGAGTAAAGAAAAGATACTCAGATTATACATTCAAAATGATCAAAAATATAAAGTTAAGCCGCATTATTGAGCGAAACTGTGGAAAAAACAACCTTATGCTCCTGATCTCTTGAAAAGGCAACACGCAGCTGTGTGAGTACACCACTGCCCTCAGCTTCCTCCAGCTCTTCTTGATAAAGGTAATCTTCATTTTTATGTCTGCAACCAAAATACATGACAGTCTCGCCAACTTCTTTCCCTGTAAAAAGAAAATCAGAGTTTGCTATAGTAAAAATTAAACATATGATAGAATTGAGTTCAGGTGCAATATGTGACTTTTCTGGTGAGGTTAAATTCAATAATAACATAAGGTTGCCCTTGAGAAAATAAAACAAACCTTGCTGTTTGAGCCATCCTCTCTCCTGGATGAACCCCATAAATGGTGCAATTCCTGTGCCAGGTCCAATCATGATGACTGGGTTTGTGGGTTTGAACGGCAGGCGAAACTGTGACTTGCGGATATACATGGGGACAGTGGACTTGTGACCATTGTCAGTGACCAGTTTGTTCTTCAGCCAGTTTGTAGCAACACCCTTATTGGTGCGTCCAGTCTTTGTCAAGTACTCCACCACCACAGCACAGATGTGAATACTATTGGGGTGAACCTACAAAGAAGCACAATATAAGTCAACATTAAAAAAAGTTTATTTAAAATGAAACATGACTTAACATTGTCTTATTCCTAATTATTATACGGTCCCTGACAAAAGTCTTGTCGCTAATCCATTTTGTAGAAGCAAAATGTTATAACCCGACTTTAAATGAATCGATTGGTTTTAGAAATGTCTCATGAAAACTAAAACCCTCCCAAATTATGCTCAATATACTAAAATAAATTTGCTTCACTGAAGAAAGATTGATCATTTAATGAACACAGAAAAGTCAGATTTTGGCAAGACAAAAGTCTTGTCATATGATGCACCCAATCCTAGATTACAGCCTCACCTGTGATCAGTTACTGATCAATCAATTAGTGGGTGTGTATAAAAAGAACCCCAACACACCAGACCTTCACATCAACTGCAACTTGACCTCTGACAACATGCCTAAGATCCACCTTGAGAGCAAAGCGTTAATTATCAAGAGGCTGAAGACCAGATCCACTGCTGAGGTGGCCGACACCTTCAATGTGTCTCAGCGTCAAGTACAAAGAATAAGAAAAAGATCTGAAAAGACTGGAGATGTTTTTGACAAGCCCAGGTCCGGCAGACCCCACAAGACAACTGCTCGAGAGGACCGTTTGTTGATTTGAAAATCCAAGGCCGACCCCTTTTCCACTGCAGCAGAGCTCCACCAGGCCTGGTCACCTCAAGTCCCTGTGTCACCCAGAACAGTTTGTAGAATTCTGTCTCCAAATGGCCTCCATGGTCGAATCAGTGCACAGAAACTAGCACTAAACAAAAGGCAATTAAAAAACCGTGTGGCATTTGCTAAGGCTTCTCAGATGAAGGATTTCTCAGATGAATCCTCAGTTGAATTACATCACAGCTCCAGGACTGGCCCAGTCACCAGACATGAACATCACTGAGCATGTCTGGGGTAGAATGAAAGAGGAAGCATGGAAGGCAAAACCAAAGAATCTTGATGAACTCTGGGAGGCATGTAAGACGGTTTCTTTGCTATTCTTGATGACAATTTATATGAATCATTGTCGAACTGCATGGATGAGTCCTTCAAGCTCATGGAAGTCATACAAGATATTAAATATGGATCTCACAGCACCACTACTTAATTCACTGATGTTATGCAACATATTTTTGTATTTGAAGTAAATTATTTGTTCAATTTTCAAGACTTTTATCTTGCCAAAATCTGACCTTTCTTCTGACCTTTATTCATGAAATGATCAATCTTTCTTCAGTGAAACAAATTTATTTTAGTATATTGGGCATAATTTGGAAGGGTTTTTAGCTTTCATATGAGACATTTCTAAGACCAATCGATTAATTTAAAGTCAGGTTATAAGCTTTTGTTTCTACAAAATGAATAAGCGACAAGACTTTTGTCAGGGACTGTAGATGCAATTACCTTGGAGGAGGAAGCAATGGAGTAGTAACGAGCTTGTAGACGGGGTAACAGCTCACACAAGTGGTCAATGGGAGGCCTTAAGGATGGCATATCTTCCAGAATGGCCAAAATATTTCTGCAGGAATCCAACACCCAACTCTGGTAAAGAGCCTGTCAAAATATTGAGTCTTACTTTAGTACTAGTGAGTATAAACAACTGAAAAGACAATGCTTACTATTCTACTTTTACTGACTTTGCCTTCAGGGGAGGAGGAAGCCATCTTGCGCATATTTTCTTGGTCTTTCGGGTCAGAGGCGTACTGTGCCAGTTCATACAGAACATTGGTGCGAGGTGGGTTTGTAATGTCCAGGTAGTGAGTTAAGGCAGTGCGATAAGTAGTGGGACAAGGGAACGGGTGCTTCTTGTTGGATTCCTCTGCAAAAGTAAAATAAAGAAGAATCCTCTTTTAAAATTAACAACAAAAGAATGAAATAAGTAGCATAGTGGCACTGTTATTTGTTATAGACATGATGAGAGTTCTCAAAAATTAATCTGGGGAGTATAAAATTTGGTTGTTTGCCCAGGGACAGGGTCATTTGTTTTTAGAGTCTAGAGAAGTCAAGATCTCCAGGTGTTATTTAGTGCTTTCAATAACATACCATCAAGGTTGTTCAGAGAGATAACCACGTCAAGGTCAACACCAAGGACTTGCCCAAGTTTGTTCACTAATGTGGAGTCATTGGTGGGGAAAACGGCAACATGGTCTCCCGACTCATATCTGAAATGAGACAATCAATAGAACAGACATTTACGATCTGATTATACAACCCACACACACAGAGTTAGTGACACCCACCTGATCTTGGAGCCTGTTATGTCCAGTTCAAGGTGCATCAGGTGCCTTTCCCCGGCTTTGTTGAGTTTGCGATTCACAGTGACTGGTGCAAGGAAGGGGTTTTTAGAATCAAAGGGCCTGAAAAGAGGAGTCGGTAAAAGTCAAAGAAGCATGCCCATAGCAGAGAACCACTTATTGCAGTAAGTTATTAAGTACTTACGGCTTCTGATTCTCAAAACTCTTAAGGCGGCCAATTTCTCCTGTGTACACCTTGTTCATGTTGATGTCAGTGTGTTCCTTTAGTTCATATTGCCTAATGCTGTTTGAAAGAGCAGCACATGATCATTAGCCAAGAAGTTAAAAAGTTAAAAGTAGTTAAAATGGCATGTTATGTGACTTTTATTATGTTTAATAACTTGAGAAAAACAAATAGTTCATTATAACAGTTTGCAGTGCGTATCAAACATGTACATCACTCACCAATCCAAGCATCTTGAGTTTATAAGTGGATTTTCAATACTTTCAGAGGGCAGAACTGAGCTTTGTCATAACGATTTCAATTTCACAACAATAAGCATTCTAAGTGCCCAAGAGCATTACTTCCTGCTTTGCTGACAATAAAGCCTCATCATTACATGCAGAGTGTTATTTTGACCTTAAAAGCTGGTTTTACAAGACAAAAAGCAGGTATAGCTTCTTCAGGTAGTTCAATGAGTTTATAACTGAAGACTCAACTAATCCACAAAGTAACAGTTAATGGGTCAGTGACGTATAAGGATTTTCAACAAATCCTTATACAAATTTATTTAGTGTCTTTTGAACTTTTTCAAATATTTACAATGTCAAGTCTGCACAGATCTATGTTTGACATTTATATTAAGCATTTTTAGTGTTTGTGTACATGAATTGGCTATCATCTTAAAAAAGGTCATGTGGTGTTACCAAGAACAACATGAAAATTGTTTTATTTTCTAAAACATGGTTTTAAACATGGTTAATGTGAGTTCTGAGTAATATGAACATGATATTGATATTTGAAAACATGAAAACATGATATTTGAACAAATGGACAGGCTTTGCTTGAATATTATGAGGAAAATATCTATTCAAGAAAGCTGAAATTTCATGTGGGACTAAAAACACTTCAGAAAATATGCCAAAAAAGAAAGAAAATAAATGTGATTATATTAATAATTTTAAAGAAGTTTAAAAATCATCAGTTAAGGGCAGACGGTCACACTACATGACATTTTAACACAAAGTACAAAAAAAACATGCAGAATAACTAAGGATATCTGAAAAAATTATTTGGTTCCATGGAGGTCAGAGGTACTACAGGGAATTATTATGAAATTTGAACCTTTGTAACTGAAAAAATTGCAGATGGACAGACATCATGTCATTGACCCTAATATAAAAATAGTTGGTAACAAACCTTGATTCGTCTCCTAAGGGTTCCACGCCAAAGTGCTCACAAACAGCCGGCCAAAACTGTTCTCTCCATGAAATGAAATCTTCCTCCAGGCTAAAGGACAAGAAGAACATTTAGATTTGTGTAGATACATGTAAGGGAAATCAGAGCATTTTACTGCTCTTTAGTTTTAAGAATTTACTCACTTTCCATCGTCATCTCCTAAACCAAGGTCAAAGATACGTTGGGCTCCCAGCTCTTCGAGTCTTTTGTCAACATACTTGCCCATTGCGTTATAATGTTCATAAGTCTTATTTCCCAGGGCAAATACCTACAAAGACAGCAACAAATGTTTGCACTGAACAGGGATATATACAACAACTCAAGTTTTTTAGACATGACAGCTAAGCCCAAGTTTGACAGTTTCTCATAGTCATATTCTTCACTGGATCGAGGTCAGGGCCACAGCACAACAACAACAACCCAGAAAGCCATGACGGCACTCAAAGTATTTCCTTTCATGTTCAGTACAATTGCTGCACAGACCGTCTCTTGTCTGATGTTCCAACAGACAGGAACACTGACATGGCGTTACTAACACAAGAACAGAGAGAAAAGAGGTCCTACTTTCAATACTTCTTACACGACAGGAAGAAGAGGTATAGCTTTTTATAATAATTTTTGTCTTCTAACATCTTTACTAACCATAAAATTATCACATATAACAATTGAACCACAACTTACACAGCCCAGCAGTAATTCAAGAACTCTACTCCTTATGTACAGGCAGTGGAAAATACATATTAAACTTCTGCATAACTCACTGTGTAGTTAAGTCCAGACAAATCCTCGTCATCATTTTCCTGGAGCCAGTCATAGAAGTCCTGTGCGTTGTCCGTGGGGTCTCCTTCACCATAAGTGGCCATACAGAATATGGCCAGAGAGTTGGAGATCTCAGACAGACGAGACAGCTCACCCTACATTACAAAGAGAATACTAATCAGGTTTTATTGCGATTCTTTAATGGCTTTTATTAAACTGTGGCTACGAGATGACAAGAAAAACTTTGTGAATCACTTGTTTTTTTTTCACCACAAGGGCATTCAGTGAGTCAGTGTTCTATAATAGCAACACACAATTCAACACTGTAGTGCAAAGATGGCAAGCTTCTATGCTTGTTCCAAACTAAAGGGGTCTGTTGGCTTAAAATGTGTGGTTTTCCATTTATTTCACCAACAACAAGTTACCATGTCATATTCCTCTGGATCAGCTGCCATTCCTTTCATGCCGTAGCGTTGAGCATCTTTGGACAGCCTGTTGGCAAATTCCTCTGCTGTGCCCGTTTGGGAGCCGTAGAACACAATGATGTTCTTGCCCTGGTAAAAATATAAACAGAGACAAAAGCATAAAGCAGAGGATGGACCACCAATGTATCATGTCCCTGTGCTTATAAAACACCACACAAGCACAAATTCATTGTGGCATCTCAACTATTTGCTGCACAACCACATGATTGGAAACAAAAGCCTTTTCCTGAGTCTGGCCTTAGGGGGGCAGGAAGAGAAACTCATGCCTCCATCTAAATTTTCATCCTAGAGATGTGTTTCTAAGAGTTTCTATACAATCAAGCATAAATATATATAACTATAACTAAATATATATTAAATATATAACATTTAATGGCAACAATCGCCAAATAA
>JACN01074916.1:0-16995 GCA_000787155.1 Scartelaos histophorus
AAACCATTATCACCATGTCCCTAAACCAGAAATGTGGGCTATTTCCAGTACTCCATACCTTCTAAAGATTCGTATGTATTTGCATCCCTTTCTCTGTATAATGTTTACGTAAGCATGATTATGTCATGCAGAGAAATTCACCGTGTATTTCCCCAATGGCTGTTTGTGAGCTCACTGTCCCCTCACAGAAAACCACAGAACTAATTGTGATTTGTGTTGAAGTCAAAGACAGATTTATGTTGAGCAAAGAAGATTCTGTATGTAGGACAAGAGGAGGGGCAGGGTAAAAGTACAAGAGGAGGAGGGGGATCTGAGTCATGAACATAACTAGACATTACAGGACTCAGTGTTTCATTTTGTGACCGACTTTCTGTGTGTGTCTTTTATTTATGTTTATTTTTTGTATTTTTTTTGTCTCATAATGTTATTTTAATAATTGGAGCTACAATTGGTTGTCTGATTTAGAATGATTTATACTCTTTGATTATGCTGTATCCAAAAGGTCAGATATATTGTTGTATTGTGATACTTTTAAACAACACAACTTCATTATGAATTTACAAATTATACAACTACCTAATCAGTATCCATTAATCTGCTGAACTGAGAAGATGACGACTGTATCAAATCTAAGCATCAGTTTGGTTCACTTTTAGATTAACTGGTTTTAATGGACTTCCTTGTACCAGGACATGTATTGTATCAGGGTCTGTGTATTGGGATATGTATTGTAGCATAGACCCTGTATTTGGCAATTGATTATATGGAATGTAGAACCTGATCATTTCTATCAGTGACTACACACTTTTGATGCATGACATACATTAGATTCAAAATGCTGCCCCCTTTGCAAAATTCTAAGATATGGCTGAATTTTTGAGTATGTTCTTCAGCATTTATCAGCCTTTTTAGTTCTGACTCATCTGTCCAAATAGAAGAACGTTTGAAGGTTTTGGTTTATTCTGCTAATTTGTTCAAACAAGTCTCCTGTCCACTTGACATGATTCCTCAAGTCCTCCCTTTAATATTTGCATTTTGTATTTGGAAAGTAATTACTGTGATTCTCCAGACAATTTGTAAAGGCTAAAACTGCAGGATGACCAAGTCTTAAGATCAGGACGTTAGGAGAGCAGGATAACCAACCAGTGAGCTCTAAAATGTACTTTTCTGTAAAAAGTTTGAGACTGGACATTCAATCCAAGAATCAATATGTTTAAGTCTTAAAGATCTTATTTCTCAGATTTTTTTTGTTCTGTCCAAAAATGTGTAGTGTCAAAATATACTACGCTCTTGTCTCCAAAAAGCACTCTTCCTTATGTTTAGCTAAGGTCCCCTTTTATTATTTATTATTATTATTTTTCTATCATAGTTCATCGTAGTTAGTTACATTGAGCTGTGAGTGATAAGATAAAATGTTCTGTTTGCCTGGGTATAGTGTAAAAATCGTCTCAGTGCTAAATGCAACACTAACATTTCTGAGCTGGAAATGAAACTTTTGGTTGACTCATTTCGTCAGAGCAGCAGTCTTTTTTGTGTCAGTGGGACTCACATATAGCAGTGGGGTTTTTTGATGCAAAAGGCAAGCACAATGAACCAAAGGATTCTTTTGATATGACAGATTGCTTTTCAACCAAAAACACAATTATGCCTCTATAGATGTATCAGTATTTGCATCTGACAGACAATTAGAAAGTTGTAATTTCATCAGTGAAGTTTCGAAAAACGAAGACAAAGAGGATGTGATAACATGCAGAGTTAAACACGCCTAGGCTAAATGGATAGAAACAATAGATACATCTATGCTACACATGCACAGGGTACATGCACATATACACAGTCTGTTCAAATGGCTTCAGATGGATGTCTCCCAAAAGATACAGCTCCTCAGATTAATCGCTGAGTAACTTTCTTCAAAACTTAATCTGGGGATTAGGGTATGATGCTGCTGCTGTCGGTATGTGGCAGATTCAGCTGCAGGTTTGGCCCTCACTGTGTTTATTGTGTCCTTCAAGCAGCACATTGGTATGACAGGGTAACAGTTTATATGCATTTATCATGTCATATCCTAACTCCTGTCCAACTGCAAATTTGTATGGAAGCCTCCTTTCACTTCTTTTTGAAGTGTGCTCCAGTGCTAAATAAAAGGCTGAGTTTTGCTTAACAATAGAAAATATGCATTACTACGTAAAATCTACATTCTATAATATGCGGCAAGCACATTTGACACTATTTCTCTCTAAAGTATACGCTGTCAACCAGTTGCAAATTGCTTATAAAATATTAGTTCATGGAAAGATTGATAGATGGCAATCTAAAACCTTGGACGAACTTGATAGGGCAAGCACATTTTAATCAAGTCGACAATCTTGTGACAGTAAGGGCGCTTTCAACATCACTAGTTCCATTAATCGGCCCATGCCAGGCAATACAATTGTTATTATGTAGCATATAAACTCCAGTGTGGTCGGCTTTCACACCTGCTAACAAACCAAAATTGGTCCTATTGACATATATCCAAGGTTCCTACGCACAGCAGGTTCGACTGCAGGTGGCTCGGGGGCGCTGAGGCTCTTCCACACAGCAGACTTAGACTCTGTTTGTTTGGTGCACTTCCCCTCACTTTTTCTGATCCAGCCACAGCTCCTCACATTTTCTCCTCTCTTCTCCTCTGGTACTTCTTATATTTATCATCCAAGTTGCAGAAAGTAAACAACTATTACTTAATAGGCCCCTTGAACTCCAGTCTTACCGTGGTGGGAAGTTTGCATACCCAAAATTATCCTTGAAGCTATGTTACCCAGGCATCGTGCCCCTGGTAGGGTCTCCCATGGCAAACAGTTTGTAGGTGATGGGACTGGACTAAAAGCAGTTCACAGCACCTTTATGAATTATAAAATCAAAAACTGTGACATCACCCTGTATATCACAGCTGGGCCTGCACCCTGGAGCTGGGCCTAGGGTTAGGGCTCTTTGACACTTGGGTGAAAAGAAGGGCAGAGTTGTCAACCGATCACCATCTGGTAGTGAGTCGAATCTGCTGGCAGAGGAGGAAGTCAGAAAGATCTGGCAGACCCAAGCATATCGTGAGGGTCTGTTGGGAATGTCTGACAGAGCCCTCTGTGGCATCTTCAGCTCACACCTCCAGGAGAGCTTCTCCCAGATTCTGAGGGAAAGTGGGGACATGGAGTTTGGGTGGATCATGTTCTCCACCTCCATTGTCCATGCTGCTGCTTGTAGCTGTGGTCATAAGGTCTCTGGTGCTTGTCGCAGCGGTAATTCCCGAACCCTGTGGTAGACGCTAGAAATGGGACGCCATCAGGCATAGAGGCTAAACTCAGGGCTGAGAGGAGTTCAAGGAGGTCATAGAGGAGGACTAACAGTTGGCCTCAAAGAAATTCTGGCAAACCGCCCAACGCCTCAGGAGCAGGAAGCAGTGCTTCTCCAACAGTGGGGTGCCAGTGGCAAAAACTGTCGTTGTGTCCTTAGGCAAGGCACTTCACCCACATTGCCTAGTATGGAAGAGGTGTGTGCTTGAGTGATGGTGGTGGTCGGAGGGGCCGATGGCGCAAATTGGCAGCCTCGCTTCCGTCAGTCTGCCCCAGAGCAACTGTGGCTGCAACATAGACTGTATAAAAAAGTGGACTACGCGAGTGTGACATCACCCATAGCGCCGCTCAAATGAGGCTCGCAATGCTAACAGTTACAGGAGCGAATCTGAACAACAGTCAATCTTCGGATTCAGGAGGAGGAGTGTGGTTTTTGTCCAGGTTGGAGGAACACTGGCCCAGCTCTACACTCTCCATGGGATGCTCAAGGGTTCACGAGAGTTTGCCGTTTTTGAAGACGTTTTTAAATACGTGGACATTCGGCTTATATTCAGGTGCGGCTTATATATGTACAAATCTGAAATTTTGTCAACATTTTGTTGATGCGGCTTATATTCAGGTGCACTCTATAGTCCAGAAATTAGGTAGTAGGTCTTAAGATACAGTGCAAAGATAAAATCTTATCAGTTACATAAACATGACTTGTTGTACATCTGTACAGAGTATGGTATGAATATAGTCTTCTATCTCACTGTTTAAGCAGAGCAGTATGAGCCAGAGAATGAGCAGTGTCCATGATGGAGAGCAGTTTGTCCAGTGTTCTCCTGTTCCTCATTGTGACAAATGTCTCCAGCTCACAGCCAATCACGTGACTAGGAAGTAAAGTCTACTCATGCCCTTCTTGTACACAGCATTACTGTTGTCCCTCCAGTCCAGCCTGTTGTTCACATGGACGCCATGGTACTTGTAACTAGTCCACTATTTCCACATCACGGCCGTGGATGGTGATGGGCTCCACTGGTGTCCTCTTCCTCCTGAAGTCAATTACCAGTTCCTCGATCTTGTCAGTGTACAGGAGCAGATGGTTTGCCTGGAACCACTCCACAAAAATTTGCAATCAGTGTCCTGTACTCCAGCTCCTGACCATCTCTGATACATCCTAACACTGCAGAGTCATCAGAGGACCCAGATAAACATTCAACTGTGTGGTCATTTTTTATTGACTAGATTAAAAAAGAAAATGCAAAAGCCATCTTTACTATTGAATTAAAGTGGCTAACACAAACTGCAGCTCATGCTGAAAGAACCTCTTAAACACGGGAGGCTTGAGTGATTTAAAAACCCACACACACTGTCCATTTCCATAGGGGATATTACAAGACATTCATTTTGGCAGCAGTGCAGCTCAACACTGACTTTTCTACAGACGAAAATGAACCCTATATAGCTTGTAAAAGTCCATGCAGTCCCTAGAAATATTCAATTAGATTTTTTTCTCAAACAGCACATGTATCTGCACTGCCCAAGTATAAGACACATTTTATAATGGCTGCAGGTCTTAATAAAGTGTGGCCGGTGATGTTCCAGAGTGGATTAAAATGAACACTTTTACCTATGCCCTGGAATGGAAGTGTTAAAGGAAAAAAACACAGAGGGATCTGGGACCTCCTCCTTGAGCTCAACACTTCATTAAGGTATTTGTATTTTTGATTTGACTAACACAGTTCACAACCAGATAAGATTTGTAAAAGGGTGTACATGACTGCTTCAGATGATCAAAATTTAAATGTGGTACGGTTTGAAGACCCAAGGATGACATGCCAGTTAAGGAGAAATTGTGTGACTGTGAAGAGGATTAATAATATTGCACAAATATAGCACAATATAGAGATGAAAAACAATTGACAATGGGGAAACGTAAACCTAAAATCTGTTACATAAGACATCAGTGGTGTAATTTTGGGCAACTTTGTGCCGTTTTAAGGATTGTAGATGGTTGACAGTTAATCCTCCATCTGTATTGTCATAGGCCCTGTGTAAATGTGTTACTATGCATAACTGCCTAGATGCCTCACTGCTCTTCAGTATTTACATTAAGACAAATGTGCCTATGTAAGCGCAATTAAACTCCATAAAAAAGTTTGTGAACAATTTCATGCCAAGGATGTTAGTGTACTCCACTGTTTTTTGATAAAGGTTTAAATTAAACAGAGGGGCCCCAGCATCAAGACAGTATAATTTTCTTTAGACATTATTTTCCCATTGCTGTTCAGAGCTAGTTTGGATGCCTTTAATGTCTATTAGACATGCTGCATGGAGCTCCTTATGGACCCCACCCTCTGCTGTTTCCTGCAGGCATTTTTCTTCAGCACAATTACAGTTTCTAAAATTACAATGGACCTGAGCTCAACTGTTTAAAGGAGGGGTCTCAAACACAATTGAAGCAGGGGCTGAAGTTATAAAATTAGTGTTGGTCATGAGCTCCATATTATATAATGTATTATATATGACCAACAAGCTATCATGCAGCTTTACACAGAATAAACTTGAATGCAAAGTAAGTAAGTTTTTTTAATTTATATAGCACTTTTCACAGACATATGTCACAAAGACGCTTTTTACAGATCATTGTTCATTCACTTGATACTGATGCACTATACTGATGACACTATGCTCTGGGGCAGACTGACGGAAGCACGGCTGCCAATCAGCACCATCAGCCCCTCTGACCACCACCATCACTAATTTAAATATACCTGATGGAAAATATTTTTTCATATATTTTAGCCACTGTGCAAATAATAGAAATTGGCTGCTTATATCAGTAGGTTCTCCTTGTAAGATTATGGATGTAACTTGGCCTCTTACTAGCCCAGGAGAAAGAAACTTTAAACTCTTCACCTTTTTAATTGGCCACACCATTAGTAGATCTGACAGCATCTCCCCAAAATTGCAAAAATCGAAATCTATTATTGCACTATTTACATTTCATAACGTAATATTGCACAGTTGGTTTAAAGTGATCATATTTTAAATATTATTTCAAGTATGTATAGTTAGTCAAAATATATCTCCAGTTAAACCTCCGCTCCCTAAGCAGCACTTGGCAGAGTCCGACTCAAGGGGATGGGGTGCCCCTGGCCTGCACTGATAAGGGCAAGTCTCCAAATCAATGTCTCCACCAATCACCTGATAAATGAGGGTGTGGTCTACAGCTCCCTCACATGCCGCCTTTAAAAAGAGGAGGAACTCTGACTGTTTTTCAGGTGGAAGGAAATGAAGCTTTTTTTAAAAAAAAACCTTATCTCTTCTAATTTTCATGAACCAAATCTCATATAATGTTTCATTTTGATGAAATTGTGCCTCATCCCACCTCAACCATCTGCCCAGTAGTATGCAGCACTGTGTATCAGACCCAGTCAATTGATCTCCAGGAGACTGTCAGACTGGAGCATAATCTTTCACATCCCACATGCATCACCTGTCAGCTCACTTCTGTTTATTCTGTGACACTTTTGGATTGATAATGGCCACTACAGACCAGATACATCTGTCATGATAACTTAGCTCCCATTTTGGAGACGATTTGATGCGGATGTCAAGCTATAGCCAGGGGGAATTAATGAAAATCATGCACTTCTGGAAAAGTTTTTGATTTTTGGCAGGGTGTTAGGTAAAATCCATGGATACAAGTTGGGATGCCCCCTATGGCATTTTGGAATATATGCAAACGTACCTGGCTGCTCTTCTGCGCAATGAACGGTGAAGTGCAGAGAAAAGTAAAAGTTGAATTATAGTTTTGCGTTGACTCAACGCACAAGACACAGGTTGAGGTGTGCGCGTGTGCACGGGCTTACAGTGGTGTGTGTGTGTGTGTGTGTGTGTGTGTGCGTGTGTGTGTGTGTGTGTGTGTGTGTGTGTGTGTGTGAAAGGGGTGCACGTTTGCACAGAATGTTCAGAACACACACAGTCAGTTCTGTCATGGCCCATCCAAAGTCTATATTCCTGGCGCCTCTAATGGTCCGTACTTGCATCGTGGGGCTCTGTTCTAGTGGAACTCATATGTGGACTCACCCACTCTTTGCAACTTGGTAATGAGACAAGACTGCAGACATTACCCACACAGGCAGAACTTTTAAATGTTACAATGGTCACAGATTGGTTCAGATGCTATTACCATTTATGTTGTGTTGTGGACCAAACAGAAAAGGCAAAGAAAAGGTATTAAAAAACAAAGTTTCAATTTAATAAAATTGATTGCGTAAAGAGAATGAAAACACACATTTTGCTTCAGCTTTTTGCTTCAGAGTGTTTCCGTGTAAACATGGCCTTACTGAAGACTTCGATCTCTCCTGCTGCCTATAACCTTAATTTGTATTGAAATGTTAAACTACTATCTGCTCTAAGAAAAACAGTCCAATTTGACTGCCCTCTAACGCTTCCTGTAAACATGGCCCCTGCTAAATTAAAATGACTGACCTCTAGTACCCTCAGTGAAATTGTCCTGAAGCTAAGAAGTTACTTCTCCTTGTGCCCAATCAGAAGAACTGAAGGAGTGAAGCCTCCACCCTGCACACCTGAAGTGTGTGAGCTTACAGTGGTCCTCATGGTCACACCCTGAAGAAGGTGAAAACCGACATGTATTTTTAATGCTGCCTGCGGCCATCCACAATAAAGGCTTTTAAATATTTTGTAACTAAGTGAGTCCCTGATATTTTACTTTTTCTCAATGAACTGCACCCTTTTTCACGAGCAAGTAACGACTTGGCTTTTTATTAATATGAAAAATATGCAAATCCAGCACTTGTGTGACAGCAGCACCAACCACTGAAAATGACTTTGCATAAATACAGTGGATCAAAATAACCTGATGAAAATAGTATATTACTTTCACACTTCAAAAACTTCATTGGAGTTTTCCATCTGGTGAGGGGTTAAGGGACAGAAGGCCATGACCCAAATCAAAGCTTCCTCATTCCTACACAGTGACTGATCTTTCTGAGATTTAATTGGTCTTTTTAATACTTACAAAGACAAATTTACTCTGCAGTATTCCAATTATTCTAGTTGATTTTCAGAAAGACATTTCAGAAACTGCACATGTATTATTTACAATGATTTAAGTAATGCTAATAAAAAAGTAAAGCTTTATTTAGTTGTTTCACTCCATACAGACATATTATATAATCAGCTCAAAGGGTAAAAAGAGACTGTTGTGGGCTGTCTGCAGCTAATTATAAAATGTTTTATCCTCCAAGAATCAAAAAGAGCACATTTAGCACACTAGTTCTCATTAGCACTGCATAACCATTTTATAATTTCCCTATTATGTTGTCTTACTTGATTTTTTTGTTGTTGTTGTGCAAATATAAATATATATACATTTGAATTGTAACTTTGGAACAATAGAAACTTAACTTAGAAAGTACAATCTCTGATCTCATATAATAATTACTGCTCTGTTTAGTACGGTCTGGTTGCACTGTAATATGCAAAATAACTATACCTGTACTTTTTTATTATTATTGTGAACTTTTCTGTCCCAACATTGTTCTTTAAAACAAACATTATAAAACACTATGATCCAACTTTATTAGAATAGGGCTGTATGCTAATGATTTTATGTTAGTTATGTAAGAGTAAAGATGACTGGTCTCCTGTGTGCTGTCTCCACCCCCACACATATTAGTCCAGAGACTCAGGGGGGTGCAGTGGTCTCTCAGGTCTGTGGTCAGCTGTGTCTGACTGGCACCATTTGCTATCTTAGCCAGAAGGGACTTATTTACAAGTCCATTATAAAATACAATGGCTTTTTAAAACTACTTCTTTGAAATACAGACGTAGGCAATATTGACAGAGATGCATATACTGTATCACATGAATAATGAGAGGACATTTCAGCAATTCATTCTAAATCTGCTAATACCCACCTAAATATTGTGGTTGAGATTCAAGTTACACATACAAATTTTAATGTGAAAGTACCATTTAATAATCCACAAAACTAGATTTGTGGATTATTTATATTCTTTTATGTATGTACTGCAGTCTCTTACTGACTTTTACTGTATAAACTTGTTTGTACCATCCCCACTCCTGGTTTTTAAAAACAGTATTTAATAATCTGTGAAAAGTTTCCAAAGCTGTAGGGAGCTCAAAGTGATGCATTTAGGTGTCCTTCCTGCGCTAGGACCTCCTGCAAAACATAATTAATCAAAACTCATAAACGCGCTCAAATAGGAAGAGCCTGTGGATACATAATTTTCTTGCGACCTGAAGTAACCAGGGGACACTCTTTGAATTAAGGCTCGGATAAGTGAATTGCTCATCTGAGTTTGAGTTAAACACTAAATTGAAAAGTTTTCACTCTTTTAATTAGAGATTACCAGAAGGTTGGTGGTTTCTCATTTTCCCCACTAAATTCTACCGGGGTAAAACACTTTAGTATAGTATAATTAGTATAAAGTGTTAACAAAGGTATTCTTAAGACAATAAAATGTACCTAACCTTAACAAAAGCAACTGGATAACCTAGTCAAATTACTACATTTTAAGACAAATCTAAATACAATTTCCCCGTTCTCAATATAGTTCCCCTGCTGCCTTTTAATTCTAAAATATCACTACCAGCATGAGAAATTATTTAAGAGGGATTTAGAGTATTCCCCAAGAGCCCCAGATGGTGCAGTGGTGAAACCGCGGTATGTTTTATATACTGTTTCTCACAATAAACAAGCTGATGTCAAGACGCTTCCTCAGACAGGATGCTCTCTTAACCATGTTATAGCTAATAATGTACAAAACTAAAGTGTGCAAAATGTAAAAGATTTTGAATTCAGAGCTAGGTGCTTATTTCAGTGTTAAATGTGTTATTTAGAAATGTTGCTAACCAAGACTACACGCTTTAGAAGTATAAGATAAACCTTTATATACTGCAAAGACATTTAGGTGTGGGTGTGATTAAGTCATCAGAGAAACCCATGGTCGACAGCTGCACAAAGGTGGAAAAACCGTTGTATCGACGTGTGAAAGAGCACTGAGCACTGCAAGAAATGATATTGCTCTGAATGATACAAGGATATTTGAAAAGAATGTTTTCCACAATGAGATATGATTGAAATAAGCAGCTGTGAGTAGCGCACAGTAGGGTCCTAGACAACAGAAAGCGGCACCTAAAATGTACAAATTTTGTCAGCTTTAGTCAAGTCATGTAGTGTCATGTAGAATAACAGCAGTGCAAAACATTTGAAACATGGAACCTGGGAATAGAACAAGAAGGGCATCACTGTGAAGGCTCCTTTCTAAGTCATTTGTTTGTTAATGATCACTGAACAGTCCAGTCGCACACATTGTCACACAGTGTTATCATGTATTTTTATGCACTGTAGTGGTCTGTAATCATGGATTGTTGCATCAAGAAGCAAAGTCTCTTCAACTCACTTAGAACTTGCTTTTTTATAATAATCTTAAGCATTTTTACCCATAGATGGGTAATGGACATGGACTAGTAATGATGTAATGATGCTTTCAAAGTGCATTTTTTTTTTTACAGAAGCTATTATTCCCAAACCCTCAAATCACCTGCATTTCACTTCAATGGAAGAAGTCTTTATTCTTCAGAGAGCCACATATCAAACAGCTTCATAGAGTTATTACAGGCTGATTTCAGGTGCCGGCATTGTAATATAGATAATGTATGGATAACTAGTGTGTGTGTTTGGTATTCTCAGTGGAGCTGTACTGATGTTGTATTTTGTGTTTTTTTGTACAAGTGGATGCTGAGTCACTGCTGATGAAAGCATTACGCACTTCCAAAAATGTGAAGAGGTCATTGTGCCAACAGTGCACTGCATTCAGCATCTGTGTGTCTATAGCCTACTCTCATAAACCAGATCTAGATTTAATTCAATATTAATTATACAACATTGATTAGTGTTAGTAGTAATGGTGGGCATAGATTAATGTTTAATCTAGATTCATCTCATCACCATTTTAAATGTATTGAAATTAAAGTAGATTAAAATGGCTCATTCAGAATATGTGAGCTACCTAAGTAATGACTACGAGTAAGTCCTTGAGAAGAGGTTTCTTAAGACAAATATAAGCTGTTGGTAATTCGTGATGTCGTAATTACATTCTAAGTAGTTTTAAATTGTGTCATTTAAAATGGCATAACTGCATACCTAAAGCGAAGCATCGATGAGGTACAAAGTACAAAGTACAAAGGTAGTTATCATTGTTGACAGATGTCCAGTGGTCCCCGGTCAGTGCTACACACTCCGCCTCTACCACCTTTTTATCCTTTGCAGCTTTCTCTGCAGCATACTGCTCATGTATTCTCCTAATGATAGTTCGCCTCGCTGGTAGTTTGTAAGATGGGTCACCTGTGGCCACCTGGAGAATAAGTTCGAGCTCATCATCCTCAACCACGCTGATGAGTCAGCAGCTCCATTGAGCAAGAAGATTAGTTAGCTTTGTCTGATAGAGCTGCGCTGACGGGCTCGCCTCGGTTACACTCAAACAAAGTAGTTTGACGGCGACTCTTCCCCGGCGTTTCAGTGCTTGACCCGGCATCAGCGTTGGTTAAGTGATGTTTTGTGTTTAGGTGGTACTTGAGACTGGTAGATCCCCTACACTAAACTAATTCCACATTGCATAAAGTGCAAACAACCTTAGACTTGCCAGTATCTCCATTGGGAAGCTTTTTAAAAATGAATTTTCCCTGAAGCAAACCAAACCCTGCGGCTTCGTAGCTGCATCCATGTTGATTAGTTGGTTAGTAGATATTAGTTAAATATTGAATTGAGTAAGATCAAGTGTAATGAAATGCTTGGACAATAGCTGTGAAATGAATTTAAAAATGGAATAATATTTTAGTTAATCCGCTCATTAGATTCAGTGCCCTTGTTATTTTAAATTATTATAGAAGCCAAGACTGATAGAATCAAGTTATGGAATTAAATAGATCTGCAAAGAGCACTTTTGAAGAGGTCATTTAAAGGTTGTAGGTTTGTTTTTTCATGACTGATGCTGCTCCCAATTGTTTACAATCGAGAGAAATCAATGGCCGATAAACTTCCCACAAATTCTGTTATTATATTCTGTATATTCTGTTATTATATTCTATATTATATTATATTCTGTTATATATAAATTTACTAACTCACTCACTCACTCACTCACAAACTCACTCACAGACCCTTTTTACCACAAACCTGTAAGAGAACAGTGTTGTCATGTTTTGTGTAGTTTGCACTTTACATAAAGTGTACAAATAAAGCTTTATGCATACTCTAAGAGGTCAGCCAGAACAACAAATCAGCCTGTGCTGGAGATTTAAGGCCTAAAAAGGGCAAATCTCATCTATCTCTAATTCCAAGGCCTTTTTAATAGAGCGGTTTTTGGCCAGTCCTCTCTCAGATAAAGTATGTGTTTCAGAGCAGATTTCTGACTTTGGCCATGTATTTTTCTATTGTGGTGTTTTTCTTTGTTTTATCATGAGACAAAATAAAACCTTGCAACAAATTTGATATCAATCCTTTTTGGAGAAATTGCTTTCTTATTTTGCGGTTGCTCCTAATCTGGTATTAGTGTGAGATGATCAGCCTTTCTTATTCATCTGAACTCATATTTCCTTGTCCCTACAGAGCAGATGTTGAGGAAACATGTGACCCTTACTGAAGTTTGTATTCTGTAATTTCAATTAAAATTAAAACTAAAACAGTCCACTATTCCAAGTACCACAAATAGGTATTAGGGTCAATGACATATAAGGATTTTCAACAGACAAAATCTTAATTTATATTGAACTTTTTCACATATTTGCATATTTAATGTTAGGTCTGCATAAATCTATGTTTAACATTTATATTTTGCATTTTTAGTGCTTTTTTATGTACATGAATTGACTGTTGGCATTTCTTTTGATTTTTAATGTATATTGATGTTTTCTTTTGATGTCCAATATATAGTCACCTGCCTGCCTTTAATTAACATTCTACTTTTCCCTGTAAAATGCATAAAACGAAGGAGAATGCCTAAAGAATACCATTTACCCAAGTATAATTCCAGCAATAGAACTGAAATACCATGTTTTCAGTATTAAGAAAATTACTGTTAGTTGCTCCAGATGATGCATGGTCGCACAAAATAACAGGAAAACCTCATATTGGCCAAACAAATAACAATCAATTGGTAACAAATAAACTGCATGCAAAATGTATCATTAAATCACATTTTAACCCAATTTAACACACTGATTATTTTTTCCATTTAATTTCTACTTTTCCTTTACACAACATTGTCATATTCATTTTTCACAACATTCTTATTTTTTTAAATCATTATAACATTATTACATACAACATTAAGAGGAGCTGGTGGAATACTCTCCTTAAATGGCGAGATGAGGTCTTGTGAATTTACCATCTTTTTTCTGTCCCTGTAAGTCTAGGATGCAGCCTTCTATTTCTCTCTCTGCTTCTTTTTCTTCCAGCTCACTTGATTTACTCCTTGTTACTTTCTTCTCTGGTAGCTGAAACAAATAGTACTGTCTTATAAAACTATGGCATAGCCCCTTGTGTATAATGCTAATGAAATGCATGTCCTACACTGAAGAGAAATGGTATGTATTGCTATTCAAATTAATATTTCCTTTTCCACATTTCAAAACAAACCTTTCTCTTCTCCCGGCAAGGTACCCTGCTCCTGCTCATACTACATGCTCCCTGTGCCATGCAGTCTTTACTTTGCTTGACAGTGGCGTCTGATAAAGTAGATTTAAAAACAGTTGAATATATTTTGTCAAAGTGACAAAATACTTACCTTAACGCAAAGTGTGCGCAAGAGTTATAACCCGTGTATTAAATATCTTGTGCACACGCCTTATAATTTGTTCCACGCTTATTATTTTTATATTCACCATCTTCCATCCCTTCTACGGCTCCGTAGTGAGTTATTGTAAATTACCTGAATAAAGTTTGATTTATCCGACACACGTTTTGTTTCTCTTATTGCGCCTTATAATCCGATGCTCCTTATGTGTGGACAATGACACAACTGACATATTATTTGATACTGCGCCTTATAATCCGGTGCACTTTATAGCCCGAAAAATACGGTACGCTTGCCCCTTATTTCTTTAGTTAAGCCTGAATCATTCTTTACAATGTATCTGTTCATTTTGGATTAAGTCTTTGGCCAACTCTTTCCTCGGAGGACAACTCAACTAAGTTAAGGCTGAAGGAAAAGTCCACTCTCTCCTTGATACCATCGCCAGGATCAGCAGGTGAAAGAATTAAGATCACAGATCACTGGACCTGGAAAAGGAGCAGGTGGAAAAGCAAGGTCTGGTGAGTCTGTTTGCTGAACTGCAGTCCTCCCTGAACAAGAAGGAACACAGCCACAGCTCAGAGCAGAGCAGCATTCTGGAAAACAGAGAGGCAAGAGCTGATGACAGAAGTGTCTATTTTGCAACATGTCCTGGGACAAGAGCAAAGAGCCACTAGAAATGCTCTTGGTCAGTTGGAGCTACTGGAGTCAGAAAGCAACATACTGACAAAGGAGGTATCCACTATCAAATCTGCCCTGGCAGAGGAACAGAGCTCTGTCAGAGAGCTCCAGGACCAACTCGACCTGCTGGAGAGAAACAAGCAGGAAGCAAAAGTGTCGGTACTGAGACAAGCCCTGACACAGGAGAAGAGAGCTGCTTCAAAGGCTCCATCCCAGCTGCAGCTGCTGCAGTCAACAACATCCTGACAAAGGAAGGGTTCACTCTGAAATCTGCCCTGGCAGAGGAACAGAGCTCTGTCAGAGAGCTCCAGGACAAACTGGAGGTGGAAAATTAGCTGCTTACCTCAGAAGTGACCTGCCTTAAATCTGCCCTGGCAGAGGAGCAGAACAAACACAGAGGCCCAGGCCGAACTTCAAACCCTGATGGAGAAACTGAAGGTGCAGCACAGACGTGAGCTCAGTGCTCTACACCGCACTGAGGAGCACAAGAGGAAGGCCCTGCAAGAGAAGATCAAGGAAATTCTCACACAAAACTAACTCTGCTCAGAGGAACCAGGAGCTCCAGGACACCCTCTCAACCAAGGAGGAGGAGTGGAAGGAGACCATCAACCAACTGAAGAGGAAGAAGTGGTGGTTCTTGCATGGTTCATAAATCACTTGTAGTATTGCTTGTACCCTACTGAAAAGCAAAGTACACTTCATTGTCCCCATATAGGGACATTTTTCCTTTGTATTGATGGGGGCAACAGGAGTGCCTCTGCAGTAGCACAACACATGTTCATATAGATACCTTTGTACATCTGCAATGACTGCTGCACTGATTCAACCATTGACAGCCATCTGAGAACACACAGAGAATGAGTCAGATGATTGGCCATAATCATTGGCCTTAGTCAGATAATTAAAGTAGAAATGTTATACTATAGGCAATTGGTGAATATTTTCTGAGCACTCAAACCTCAAATATAGTGCAAAACACTGATGGATCAATTGAAATACACTTTTGAGTAAATCACAAGTTGATTTCACATGTAAGATCTAAACTTTAAGGTTTAGTTTTTCATTGAATTTC
Organism: Scartelaos histophorus; assembly: GCA_000787155.1. NCBI lineage: Eukaryota > Metazoa > Chordata > Actinopteri > Gobiiformes > Gobiidae > Scartelaos > Scartelaos histophorus. The sequence continues at coordinate 15,909 of JACN01074916.1, forward strand.
AAACGGCACTGTAAGGTAGAGCTGCAAGATGAATCACTATCAAAAGCAAATCTTAAAGGCTGCAGTTTTTGAAGTACCATAATTTCTAGGGATGCACTGATCCAGTTTTTTCAGTTCTGATTCTATGCTTTGAGAAAATTGTACTTATTTTCTTTAAAAAAAAGTTATTTATTTTTCAAATCTCTACAGAAGAACTTAATATAAATAAAAGCATCAACAAAATCAGCCTTGAAATAGTCTTAATACATCCAGTTTAATGCCTAACCTGGATATTGACTGTACCAGTATTATGGAACCAATACCCGATCCAGCAACATTTTCAGCACGGATATTTGATAACAGTATCGGTATCTCTAATTAAGGTGTAGTTATTATAAAGTGATGTGTCAGTCTCTCAAAGAAGTGACCTAATTACAAATTCAGTATCACTCATATCTACTGTTTACTCCTTTGCACGTTGAGAAACTAGACAGTATTCAGGTTTGATTAAAAATTGAGAAGAGGTGGACTCCTCCACCTCTTCTATGGGATCAGTACGGTGGACGAGAAGGGTCAGAACAAACGCAAACGACGCAACAAATACAAATGCGACAACACAACAAAAAGCCGCAACACATTAAAAAGTGACCGCGGGACTCTATTTTCCGACAGATCGATCAAGCGGCAACTGACATGGATCTATTAAAATCTGATTTAAAGCTCTCATGTAAACGGTTCAACGGAGGCGTTAACTACACTGAAACTACTCTGAAACTAACACATCTACTTGTAAACAGGTAAGTGTGTTAGTGTAAGCCAAGATATAAGATATAAGCCAGTGTCCACCAGTGTCTGACCACAACTGCAAAAGCAGGTTGGATGAGCTGCAAAACATGTGTCCTGTCTGTCAACAGGACACAAGTTTTTGTGTCCTGTTGACAGAATTGAATTTCTCCTTTCTATCAGTCCTATATAACTCCTCTTCTTCACAGGAGAGAGCACATCTCTCTGAGAGGTGTGTTCTCTCCTGTATAACTCCTCCTGTATATCGTCTTTCCCATAAATTCCGTACATATGAGAGTGAGAAAGGACATTGTATTTGTCCTCT
>KN506796.1:1060-14715 GCA_000787155.1 Scartelaos histophorus
GAGTTGCATGGAATAACTCAAGCCTCTTTGGTTCAATTGACAAATATGGACTTGTATAACTTTGCCACACTGACGAAGTTTACATGTTTAATCTGATTTCTTTCTGGTTGTTCACGCCCGGACATGCTAAAGGCAAATAATGAAGAAAAAAGAAAATGTAAATGATTGTAAACTTTATTTAAAAAGAAGAAAGAAAAAAAAGATCAGTGTTACTCTATTAAAGCTTGTTACCTCCTCAAAAACATACCAGGAGTTACATTTTTGTTCATTCACACATATCTGAGTTATTCTTTATTATAATCTGTCTACATCTTCAAAGTTCAAAATGCTCTGTTCCACCTTGTGATGTCATGAAGTGGTAGTGTCAAGTTAACAGCCCCTTTTTACCTTTTGTTCAGTACAGATTGGAAATTCTGGGGCTGAAATCACCCAAATGATTCTAGTGAAGGTGCATAGTTTAAAAACACATTGGAGGACTTCCTGTTGTACATTCAGGTTACAGATGGCAAAAATACTCACAACAAAAAAATGATAGATGAACACATTTAGGAGGATTCATGATTATTATTAGCACTATATGTTAAAGGGATAGTTTAGGATTTTTGACATAAATCTGTATGTCGTCCCCGTCAGCAGTGTGGTGCATAAACACTGACTTACCCCCGACAGTGTCCCGTGAGACGAGTTCTTGCCCGGTTTTGGTGCTGACGAAAGTACCAGTAGTAGGCAAATTGACTGGGGTCGTGAAAATAAAGTGTTTTTCTTCTCAAAACAATGTGTGTTCAAAAGAGTGACACATTTGCATCACAAAACCGTCGTCGATGAAAAAGTCAGACCTCATAATTGCTTGGCACTATTTTCTCTCTGTTCGTATCACTGCGCTGCTGCCAGGTGACAGACGCTCCTGCTTCACTGTGTTTATGGCAACATGTCTGATAATGTACACAAGCTTTTATACTTGTGGCTCTCTTGCATTAGCGCTTACGTTAGCTCTTTTGCGTCACGGCAATCATCAGTCTGAGCACGTAAACCCTACCAAACAACTGAGAAAAGTGTTCGTGTGCGGCTCTCAGCTTGCAGTAGCGCGGAGTGATACGAACAGAGAGCGATTATGAGGTCTGACTTTTTCCGCGACAACGGTTTTGCGATGCAGATGTGTCTCTCTCTTTTGAACACATATTGTTTTGAGAATAAAAACGCTTTATTTTACCCCAGCCAACTTCCCGGAACTACTTTCTTCAGCACCAAAACCGGGCAAGAACTCGGCTCATGGGACGCTCTCGGGGGTAAGTCAGTGTTTATGCACCACACTGCTGATGGGGACAACATACAGATTTATGGCAAAAAACCCAAACTATCCCTTTAAAAAACCTTTACTTTAACTTACTAAAAGAAGATTTAAATGACTAACGTTGCTCTCAGTTTGTCATTGATCTAATACAGTAACGCTTTCTTTTCTGAAACAACTGTAGAAGCCTTTTGGGATTTTCTGCGCAGGTAATATAAAAATCATGTTATTATTTGGGTTTCACTGGAGGGATTGATAGTATTTTCTTGTTTCTTTTCTTGGTGAAACAGACTGTTGGTGCCATCTCAGTTCTGCTCTGTGTCACTCGGCTCAGCTTGAACCTTGTTTGTCTGCAGCTCTATGATACAGCACTTTTGTTTTGTACTGAATTTGAACCAAATTTAAATTTTGGTGCACAATTTACACTGTTTTAAAATGAAATTGTATGTGTATAATGTTACTTTTCTGGTGGAGGGTTCATCACCTGCTTGCATGGAGATGTTATTGCGCTTTTAATTGCTAAAAATACCTTGAAAAACATGGATTCTCACTGTGAGCGCTTGTCGAAATACAAATATGTTTATCGTCATATAGAGGAACATGGAGTCGTGGTGGACATTTTATTTATTTTCATTTGTTTATGATTATTGTGAATAAAATGTGACAGTTTATCTTCAACTTTGCCCCATATCTCCTGCTCTTTTTCTTCTCCTTTTTCATTCTCCCTTCTCCTCTTCCTCGTTTCCCTCTTAAACAAACTTGTGCCTCTGACATGTGACTGACTCTTAAATAAATCCTGCTCTGTGTGAGATCCTGGGCCGGTCCCAGTGACCCAGACTGAACCTCCGCTAGTGTAAAGCACCGTCACGTCTGTTTGATCTGAGGAGCACCTGCACAGGCCCAAGCAAGAGGAAGAATCTATAAACTTATACTGTGATTCACCTGTAAATGCCAGTTTAGTTTAGTATTATATTAAAACAAAACCTGGTTCTTCAAATTTGTGCATGTAAAGCAAGAAAAAAAAAAGATCTGATCTGATCTTTTTGCCAAAGCATTATCTCAAAACAGAAAATATAAAAAGTTTGTGTGTTTTTTGGTTTGTTTTCTGGAAGTTGCTGCTCCCTGTGTCTCTGCATATAAAGATATTGTTTTTTCTATTTGATTTGACTCAGCAGCAGTGTGATTCCTGAAAATAATATTGAAAGTAATGGTTGTTGTTGTTTTTACATTTGCAAAAAAACATGTTTGGATTTGTAGAATATCTATTAGTGGCCTATGATGGGGAAGAATTCATGATCTTGGGTTTTTTTGGTCACATGTGTCATTACAAACTCCATGAGAAAAAAAAAGTATGAATTCATTTTTAAACATTTCTCCGCAAAAGGAATAGAATCTTAGCACCATTTTTTATCTTTGAATGTTTGAATGGTTTCTATCTACATTTTTAAAAATACTGAATAACAAAAAGGCGATAACAATCTCCTCGGCAACCCCACACAAGGAAAAATCACGAAATAGCGTTTTTTTTTTTCCAGTGTGATTTTCTTGCAGAGCACTCTTTACTTTCTTGTCTCCTTCTCTTCCTCGCGGTCCTCCTGAGACGCAGTGATAACCGGGTACAGACGGACGGAGGATGTGTGGATGGGAGGGGGGAGAGGGGGAAGAGGGGGGGAGAGCGAGAGAGGGGGCTGCTGGGATGTCCGACTCAGGGATATTTAATCCTCTCTGTGAGGGGTGAGCGTCTCTCTCCCTGTGTTTGGCTTGAGCAGATCAAAGCGGCGTTCAGGTCCTGGGGAGAGGGAGCCGAGCAGTGTGGAGCTAACGAGGCACTGATAGATGAGACCGACTCCACTGTCCTCAGCTGCAGCTCTGCCTCCACACACCACCAAAGAAAGAATCCACGATAAAACGGCATCCACGCTCAAATATATCACCACTTCACATTATTTCCCATTCAGATGTATTGTGGCTTTAATATTTATTGATCAACCTAAATAGACATAGCATGGCTCAAATAAGACAAGATGCGTAATGTAAAGATGGAATTACTATAACAAAAGCCAAAATGATGCAGGTGTCTATATGCAAAATATAATTTATCATTCATCGCAATAATAAACTATATGACGTTATGTTATCATGACTCATAGGGATTTATTAGGCCCTTCATGGCAATGCTCCATTCTGTTGTACTGCAGGAGTGAGGAAAACAACTAAATAATGGCTAAAAAGTAGAAATACAATGGGTAAGGGCGACGTATCTGGTGGAGAATACAGTGAATAAGTGGAATATGTGTATTTAAAGCAGGTTAGAATGAGCCACCAGAGCTTTGTTCAAGCTTAGATCATCAAAAACACTCACTAAATATTGAAAATCTGCCTTTAACCATAGACCGCGAGCCAAACAGGAAGTGCTCCAGGAGGCTCTTCCGGCTCCTTCTGACTCTGACTCCCATTGACTTACATTAGGATCTTGTGGCTCGTCTCTCTGTACCTGCTGCAGTGATTCTTTTCATCTTGGTCTTAAAATGTTCTTATTAACCCGCTCTAAATGATCCTAAATTTTTTTTTCTCTATTTTGTTAGTCAAAAAAATCCTATTCAGCACATAGATCCTGGCTCCAGATTCGCTCCTGTAGCCGTTAGCATCGCGAGCCTCATTCTCCAGATTCTCCTGTAGCCGTTAGCATCGCGAGCCTCATTTGAGCTGCGCTAAACGCTATGAGTGACGTCACACTCACTTAGTCCACTTTTTTATACAGTCTATGCCTTTAATGAGGTAGAATTTTAAAAACGTGCTGTTTAAAGGTTGTATAGAGGATTATCCAAGAAAGGAGGAGTGCAGCGACTGTTTGTCCTTTTACAAATGCTGTGCATGTGTGAACCCCCCTCCCCCACAGCTCCACCTCCTCTTTACACCAAAAACCTTTACAGAGGCTGTGCTGTTCGTGTGGCTGCTACTATTCTCTTTTACTATTTTCACAACTGCAGTGACATTCAGAGTTGTAATAAAGTTGTGTGAGAATAATGTATGCAGGGCAAAATCTTGGCAATTACTTTAGATTTACATTTATGTTTTCAATGAAGTAGTTTATCCTGGAAAATATATTCGCCCTTATCACTGCACAGGACGTGTAAATATCTGGCCCCACCACATCCAGTTAAGAGTTAATGGATTTTCATTCTTTTTGTTTTGGTCGTCATAATTGCAAGGCTACTACATGTCTATAATGCTGTCATTGACAATTTGAAAAATCCTCCATACAACCTTTAAGGTAATTCACCTGGAAGTCTGAGGGTCAAGAAAAACTGGTCTGAGGGCCGCACTTGGTCCCCAGGTCACAGTTTGGACATCGCTGGCATAAAATGATCAAACAACTCTATTATGAGACATTCAGGAAGACAGTTTACCTGCTTTTTCTCTCACAAATGCACATGAGACAGCAAAGTATTCACTTTTTTAACATACAGTAGCCTTAAACTCCACATAAACTGCTGACTACTACAGTATATTTACAATCTGGCAACGCGACACACTTGGATCATAATAAGACATATTTAAATGTTCTCATTAGAGGCACATACCTTTTCCTTTTCCTTAATTGTAAAAATAAGATTCGCTCTTTTTGCAAAAACACAGCGTTTGCCAACTTGAGTATAATATTACTTTGGAGATAGAGTCCTGAGCACATTTCTCTTCACCCCGAGGAGTTTGGGAGCGGTGGGGGCTGCCAAACGAAGGAGCAGTGATAACAAAACTGATGATTTCACTGTTTCCTTTTCTATTTGTATTTTAATTTTACACCAATCCCTTGAAACACATGCGAAAGCTAAGCCCGCGGCTCCCCTGCCACTCGCCTTCTGAGGTTTGTGCAGGTCTGTGATAGCACGCCTCTGAAATGGAAAAGAGATAAGAGTAAATAAACAAATAAATACAATAAAACTGAATTTGTGCTGGTTCAGTGCACACATAGGAGAAGAGAGAGGGAGAGAGGGAGGTAAGAGATAGAGAGAAAGGAGGCAGAGAGGGAGAGGAGAGAGAGAGAGAGAGTCAAATGAAGGCACGTCTTTGCAAGGTTTCCACAATAAACCCACACAAAGGTAAATACCTAAGTGAATTCAGACTCGTTCCATTTATTCACACAAATCTGCCGAGGCTGATACAGAAGAGACACCATTTGGATTTCCAACAATGAAGATATCAGTTTCCTCGGCAGCGTCTTCTCCAGATACTATCGTCCTCCATTTTGTACAAAAAGAAAGAAAAGAAAAATATACAAATCCAGGACAATAGTATAGTTTAGTGTCAGCTCGTGGTCTGTGTTTAGGTGGAGTCACAGTGTTAAACCTGATGGACCCAAAGGTGGAAACAGCCATCTGAAATATACTATTAGAATGATTATTGCATTTTTTTTCTGTGAATACGACCGCATTGATGTCAACCTGGATGTTATTATGCTCCATTGCAACAGAAAGTGAAACGTTTACTCGCTCAAAATTGCAAAAGACAAAATTCTGTTCTGTCAACTGGACAAAAGTTTTTATTTATTTATTTATTTATTTATTTATTTATGTCCAGTTGACTGAATAAATAAATAAATAAATAAATGATCATTGCTTCTCAGGTAAAAGTGTAAGTGTTAGGGGTTAGTATAAAAGTGTAGAATTGTTTTGCAGTGACTTCAGATATGACAGCTCACATAACGGGACGTAACATCAAATGACGAATGAATAATTAATAGAATTATTTTAAGAAATACAACTTACAGGCTTCTTGTTTATAAGTGCCATTTTATCATGTACTTTTGGTGATTCAAAAGACAGAATATTTTGTTTAGAATTATCATTTGCTATGGTGACAATGCATTTTTTCATCACTCTGAAACCCACAAAATACTAAAATACAAATGATTATTAAAGGTGCATTTTGAAACTTACAGTGGAGCGCCTGCCACTTACTTGTTGCCATGGAGATGGTATTGCTTCACCTGGAATGCTCCGTAATATGACATTAAAATATCTTTCATTTTGCAAGTACAGACTTGTATTGATAAAATACCTGCATGACTTTAGATGGATAATTTTTAATGCCGTACTATGGGATGTTCTTAGCAAAGGAAGGACATTTATTAAAAACATGGAAACGAGCACATAGCGGACCATACTGGCAAAAAAGTTAGTGCAACTTTAAATGTTGAGAAGCACATTTTCTGGTTCAATTCTGTGCGCTCATGAAAAGGGTCAAGTTCAACATCTTTACTCACTAGTTTCTTTTTTAAATAGTTACTAAAACAAAAAAGATGACAATTACACGTCATTCCATCACCAATATATGTGCATTAAAAATCCTATCTTTGACACGTGAGCTTTAAGAAATGTTTTAATGGTGTTAATGTTGTTTTTTTTTTTTTTTTTCATTCACAACTTTGAGTAATCCTGCATTATTAGTCTGTCTTTCTTTCAAAGCTCAAAATTCTCTCTTCCACCTTGTGATGTCATGAATATTAATAATAATAATAATGCATTTTATTTATTTAATTTCTGGGCTCACAAGGACTCCAAAAAAACAATTAAGAAACAATTAAAAAAATTTTTTTCAAAACAATCAAACAGTACAGGAAAAGTTCTTAATCATCAGTGCGTTAATGGGGGATACTTCAATTTTTAAGAAAACAGCGTTTTTTTTTTATTTAGCAGAGATCGGCAATTCCAGGTTTGAAATCAATCATCCAAATGTGTAAATGAAAACAAAACACAACTCCAGGTATATTTTTGATGAACCAACATTAACAGCGTAATATGGACCTTTTAATTTGGGCATTTTATCCTAATCTGATCCTATACAAACACAAGAACCTCCCTGCTCCTCTCTTTCCGTAAGCGTCCAAATATTGTGCGTTTGAGTCTGTTTGAAGAGCCCCCACACCAGGCTCCTCTCGGCAGCTCTTTCTTCTCACATGTTTCTTAATTACACTATCATAGTTCTGTTAATTACCTTATCAGCGCCCAGTAATCCCACGGTCACCGACGGAGAGCTGAGAATCAAAGCCGCCCCACTCGCTTTCATGTGTTTAGTATACTCCTGATGAATGCAATTTTGCGTTTGAGCGAAGTTATTTTTGTGAATGATTAAAAGAGAAATAACAATAAGACTGGTTTTGTTTTGTGTTGAAAGCGTGTTTTTAATTGTTGCTCTGGAGAGATTGCTTGTTGTCGCTGAATGAGGAGCACAGTGTAGGATTTGTAGATGAGGAATTCATTAGGCGGATTCAGTCGTTTAAAAGTAAAACCTTTGCATTTGTAATTTCTGTGATAAAAAGACCTCCCATGATACTTTGTTTTACTATACTGTTCCACTGATACTTTGCAGCTGCCGTCATCAACATTATCTAAGGGTGTGACGCTAACTGGAGGCACTGCTCTGTTAGAAGCTCAAGACAAACTTTAATCTGGGCTTTATTTATTATAACACAATCTGACCGGACAGAACTGACTTTCTTGGGACTCTAGTACAACAAATGACATGAGTTGTGCTGTGAAGTCTCTCACACGCAAAAAAATCAGTTAGAACAACGGCCCCCAACCTTTTTTGCGCCGTGGACCAGGGGGTTTGCGAGAGGAGATGGTTTAAAATCCTGTTTTAGTCCCACTTTAGTACTGATTTTAGTCCTGGTTTAGTCCTGGTTTAGTTCTGGTATAGTCTCGTAGGTCCAGTACCAAACGATCCACGGCCTGGTACCGGTTCTCAGCCTGGGAGATGGCAACCCCTGAGTTAGACCACAATACCAAACCCGTCCCAAATCAAACAATAAAGAAAATAATTAACTCCCTGATCTCTGATGCTTGATTTTTAGCTAAAATCCATTATAAATTCCTTGATTATTCATTCTGCAAACATGACCATTTGATTACGGAGTTATTAGAGCAGGGTAAAGTGCCTTGCAAAAGGACACAACAACACAGTGAGCTTTAAGCCGTGTTATAATGTTGTTACCTCCTCCAAAACACACTTAGAGTTGCGTTTTGTTTCATTCACACTTATTTGGTAATCATTTATTATTAGTCTGTCTACATCTCCAAAGCTCAAAATGCTCTGTCGCACCTTGTGATGTCATGAAGTGGTACTTTTAAGAGATTGGAAATGGTCTGAATGATCGAAATGATTCTAGTGAAGGTTATTTTGAAAACGCACTTCTATTTTACCACAAAACATTAGAAGATGGAACACGGTGCTTTCGGTTTGAGAGAAAAACTAAGCCTAAATACGCAGGGTTTGTGTGTTAAACATGTGATTGAAATGAAACACAACTCTAGGCATGTTTGTGATGAGGAAACAACATTATAACATAGATCAGAAATAGCGTAACGTGGGCTTTTTAAAATTTCCCTATATTACCGACGTATAGGCTGCATTAATCACGTTTCAAATTGATTTAAACAGACCTGGAGTTGAACAAACCTAAGCAACGCGTAACAAGCTTTCCTAATATAGCCGTGTGCGTTTCAATGGGAGACTCTTTAACTCTTTGATGTCGAAATAATGATTTAAATCTGCACATTTTCAAATTGAGTTTCGTGGCTCGTGGCGTGTTTACCTTGAGCGCCATGATGCATTACACATGTGTCAGAGTTACCTACATACGACGTAATGAAAAAATAATTAGCCGAGGCCTCTGCTCATCACGCGTGGAAGATAGCGAACAGTGTTAATTCCGCTCCTAATATGTTAACGTATGCGCAGATGTTAATATAGCCTTCGTAACGGCTCCTTCCCGTGTTCCTTTGCACCTCTGCGTTTTCCCAGCATGCATTTCACTCCCCTCTCAGCGCCTCTGCCAGAAAGAAACCCTACTGGATCTGTCAACTTGGGGGGAGAATTTCCATTTTGCAGCTAACTCCGCAGCCTTTTGATGGATACGTCTTGGCGACTTTTATCTCTCGGTTCGTCTGCAAACTAATTAATATTTTTTTCCTCCTCGCCCCTCTCCTCTTTCTCTCTTCCCCTTCAGGCAAATATTTGTTTCCTCAGATGTGAGTGTGGGCAAACCTTCCTTGCTGCTCCATATGCTGCCAGCTGCCAATCAAAACTCCTCCTCCCCACCTCCTCCTCCTCCTCTTCTTCTTCCCCTCTTTTCCCCCCTTTTTCTCTCAAATAAAAAGATTCAGGGGAGCGGTGGAGGTAGTGCTGTGATGGGGGTGAATGAAGACGTACCATAGTGAGAAGAAAAAGGAGATGGTTAAGACACACGCCCAAAGCAGTATCAGTGCCTGTCCGTGCCGCTATACTTGCTATTCCAGTGCACCTTTTAAGTTATTTATTGTTCAAAATGGATGCTTCTGGATAGGGGATGTTTGCCAGACAGCTCCGAGTTTTGGGATCTCTCTCTCAAACACACACCTACTAGTACACATCAATATCTAACTCGGTTTCTTTGCGTTTTAGGGACGTTACCTTGGCTCACGTTCATTTCCTGGAGTCTGATCTGAACCTAAACTGTTGTTAAACCTTAACTTTAACCCTACCCTTAAAGCTGCGCTGTATGGAGGAAGTGTTATTCCTTTGTGTAAAATGTTCCACGGTGCACTTTAATTACAAGGGAGACAAGCGGATACAGCACTGCTTTATATTACAGGTCAGATCTGTGGAGAGTCGGCCCGATTCACAAAAGGCATGGTGTTTTTGAGCAATAGAAACACTTTCAATAAACAAATACTAGATGGATATGGACGTAAAGATGTGCAAGAAGTTTTGAATTAGAATATTTCAGGATGAATGAAATAACTTGATTAAAAAATTGTTGAAAAGGAAATAATTGGGTCGGGGAAGCATTAATATGTGATAGGAGGGTATGATTTTACATTACTTCTCAGCATCTTTAATTCAGACTGACAAAAAGTTGAGAAATTCAGATAAAAAAAAAAATCAAGTTTAGAAATTCAGATAAAAAAATTAAGTTGAGAAATTCAGGCTGAAAAAAAAATATCATGTTGAGAAATTCAGATAAAAAAAATCTCAACAAAAAAAACCTTCCCACTTGCTTGTTCATGGTGTGCGAGAATGTTGAACATCTTCTGCATTTTAGCCTCTATTAGCATGACCCCTTGGTGTTTGCAAGTTCCCATAGTAACAGAATATGCGATGAACTTTGACCTGAATGTTTTCAATGTGAATTTCTCAACTTGAATTTCTCAACTTGAATTTCTCAACTTGTATTTTGTCAGTCTGTATTAAAGATGCTGAAAAGTAATGTCAACTCATGCCCACCTATCATATGTTAATCCTTTTTGCTATTTCATTTGTCAAGAAATATTCTAATTCAAAACTTCTTGCACATCTTTACGTCCATATCCATCTAGCATTTGTTGATTGCATGTGTTTCTATTGCTCAAAAACGCAATTCTTTTTGTGAATAGGGGCGACTCTCCACAGATCTGACCTGTAATATAACATAGCGCTGTAACTGCAAGTCTCCCTCATAATTAATGTGTAATGTGGAAAATTTTATACAAAGCAGGTTAAGCAAGTAGTAACTCTGGTTCAGGTTAAGATCAGTGCTTGTGCTAATGCTTTTTCCCCCCCTATTATTTCCATTTCAACTATATTTTTTATTCAAGTTATCTCGTTCATCATGAAATATTTTAATTCAAAACTTCTGGCACGTCTATACTTCCATAGATGGAAATGTTTAATGAAATACCGTGACACTCCAGGGAAAGAAATAAAAACTTTAACGCTACATATTCCCCATAATGTGCGTATGTGTGTGTGTGTACAGATTTGAGTTCTAGCAGTGCAGCAAATACAGTACCTGTGCACACACGTATATAGACCAGACGGAGGTGTGTGCCAACTAAACCCATCCAAACATGTTTAGAGCCAGAGGAGCAGCATCAGAGCAGCAGCAGGTGAGGATCGGGAGAGGAGAGGGTGAAGGGAGGTGCAGGGAGGAGGCCCCAGGACATGAGCTGCACCGCTGTGTTCACTGCTGCTGTCTGCTCCTATTAGACCTCTGCTCTGTATGAGTCTGTTAGCAACACACTGCTCTATAGACCCCAGCATTTTTCACATTCTGACTGGTTTTTGAAGGGTTTTATTCGTTGGCAGTATGAAGCTGGTAGTTTTATTTCCCCTTGTCTCATTGCTTTGCCCGGGTGTTCCACAGTATGGCGTATTTATTCATTTAGAGGTGTTTTTATTTCTCAAAACTACCGCAAAGACATGTATTCTTACTGTGAGCGAGCCCACTTCTGCACGGATCTGACCTATAACTTGGCCCGATGACGTGACCTGCTTGTCTCCTAAATAAAATGCCATATTAGAACATTCCAAGAAAAATAATAACATCTACCCAGAGTCAAACAGGTGATGCTTCCTATACAAGAAAAGTTACATAGTGCACCTTTTAGCTCATGACTCCCTCTAGTGGGCAACCTGGAAACAGCTTAATTGTTTCGAGTTTTATTTTGACATAATCAAACTGTGACGACTCCAAGAGATGCTTTTCAGAAAGGAGGGTGAATGGGTGAAACTAAAGCCCATGCCCACCTTAAAGTTTTTTTTTATTTTACTTATTTATTTTTCACAGTACATCTTCTTGCAGCTCTGATTTCAAAGACAAAATGCTAAAATAGATTAAATTGGCACTGCTATGTTTATCACACATCTGGCTGCGCAAAGCTCCAGTGGGGCAAGCAAATAAAACAAGCTGCAGGGCATCTGAAAGAGTTAAGATCTTTGTATTTGTTCATTTCTGAAACAACAGACATAACCTGACCTTGAAAATACCAAAGAAAACAGGGGCTCATACAGACCACATAATGTACTTAAATTAACTTACACCCCCTGAATTCAACTTTAAATTTAAATAAAAACTTAAATATGACGTTATTTTGTGATCTATGTTATAAAGTTGTTTCCTCATCACAAACACACCTGGAGTTGTGTTTTGTTTCAAGTGTTCACAAGTTTAACACACAAATCCTGCATATTTAGGTTCTTCTCTCAAGCCTAAAACACTCAGTTCCACCTTGTGATGTCATGTGGTAATACAGGAAGTGCTCCAGTGTGTTTTTAAACTCAATGCACCTTTTGCTAGAATCATTTGGATGATTTAAACCCAAAAATGTCCCATCTCTACTTCACTAAAGGTAAAATGTAGCAGTTAACTTGAAAACTACCACTTCATGACATCACAAGGTGGAACGGAGCTTTGGGGGGTTTCTCAAACATGTGTGAATGAAACAACGCACAACTTCAGGTCTGTTTTTCATGAGGTAACAACAGTATTAAATGGCTTAAAACTCACAAGAGTCCATTTTGTGTAGTAAATTCATCAAAATGTTCACTGCTCACTTTTATTTTCACACAATTAAATATTAAAGTAACATAATACCTCTTTCATTTTGCAGTTTTTTACCACAGTCCTATTATAGATTACTGTGTACTGTATCCTGACTCTCCTCCCTGCCTCTGATAGTAAGTGATCCACTGAGTTAATTAAAGCCTCTGACCCTTAAGCCTTAATCTTCCTGCGAAATAGCTATTTACGTTATTTATTTTATTATTTTTACAAGAGGAATGTTTTCGAGTTCAAACCGGTTTTTGGTCCGACAACTGAAAAAAAAAAAAAAGGCAACACACGGCGAAAACACCGTCCACCTGCTCCCCTCTGCCCCCACAGTAAAGATTAGCACTAGTGTGTGTCCAAGGGATTTAGTCGCTACAAAAGAGACAAAAAGACTACAGCTCCACCATAAGGCCTCTTTCTCTCTCATATCAGATGTTATCAGGGCGGCCATTTTGACAGGCTTTATCTGGAAGTGTCCGTCTGGCCCTGTGCACCCCTCAATCCCCCTCCTTCCTCCCAGTTTTCCTCTTTCTACCCTGGGACATACACAAGAGGAGGAGGGGGGTACGCTTAGGGCCCGTGGCGGGATAGGGCCCCCTCACACAGAGCAGGTAATCGGCTCACAGTTAAGAGTTTAGGAGCTGGACTGTTTGGGTAAAAGTGTGGCCCTGCTTTGAGTGGATTAGAGTCACCAGTGTCAGACCAGGTGCTCCAGGGGCAACCGAGGAGAGGGGTCCGTCTGCAGAGGGTTTAACCCACAAAACTAGTGCTTATGGTGGTAACTATGGTTTTGTATGGTGAAATATAGTAATGTAAAGTGCATTTTTAAAAGTGTTTCTTATGTATACTGCTTATAATGGCCATCAGTTCAGTTTACAGTTTATGAATTTTGTTCAATTTTCTTGTATATTACCTACCAATGACTGTTTGTATGAATTATTTAATTTAATTTTTTCATTTTTTTTAATTGAGCATAAAATTTGACACCTTTTTTTCATTGTGGTTCTCCTTGAGGTTTCT
>JACN01130964.1:0-28161 GCA_000787155.1 Scartelaos histophorus
TGTTTTTTTTTATTTTTATTTTTTTATAATTTTGACAACCTCGTTCTACTGTCAACCTCCATTAGACCCTAAATGATCTGTAAACAATCACTTAAGCAGCCACACACACACACCAGGAAATTGTCTCTGTGTCTTTTAATGGTTAAATGAATAATATTGCAATGCTTATAGTGCAAAAATGCATTTATATCACATTCTGCAGATAAAATGTATAAATGTCACATTGTTTAGCAAAACAAAAAATAGCACCAAAGAAGAATCGGTCAGTTTTTCAGCGGTTTTCAACAGCTGCTTCAGGACCTGCATAGACTGGATACACTGTAAAAAAGTTTTAAAGACATATTGTGCTTGAGTCTGCAATATGGTCATGATCACACCTGTGGACATTCAAAAGAGCAATATTAATCTAAAAACGACTTCATAAAAGAAACAAGTGTGTGTGTTCAATGTGAGCTGACATAAGCGTAAACGTCATGACAACAAACCACCACATGCTGTGGACCCGTCCAGTGGATACCTGCACATCACACTAGAGCAGAGTGTTTATTTTCATAGATATGCAACAGAGTGTGCCAATCTGCAGAATCCTGTGTATCACTGTTTAACAAACTCAAATCGACAGGTTAGACTACTAATATAACTAAATACAATTAGATTTAAGATTTGACTAAAAATCTTTAGCAATCTCTATTCAAATCTCTATTTTTACATTTTATAACATTTATAATTTGACTTCCTGGTTGGACATAGGCAGCACATGTGACATCTGTAACTGTTTCTCTGCAACCATTATGGTGAAAGGGCCACATGTCTAAAATGCACAATAGCACAATTAGACTGATGAAAATAAATGACAACAATCTTATTTTGTTAAAGGGCACCTAATCTGCAAAATAGACTGTTCAGCTTTTAATCATGTTATAGCTGTTCCTCTGTTTAATTGACTCTGAAGTTGTATTTGGAGTGATTCATGATGTCGGGATGATGTTTACAGCAATGTCAGCTCCCACTGGGCACAGCTGTTTTCTAATGCGGTATTTTACATATGACTTCTTTTATTAAGTTGTTTTAGGTTAATATTGTGATTTAAAATGTGTACATCATAACATAAGGATGAAGATAAAATGACAAAGATAGAGGAATTCTGCTTTAGAACTCAGCACCACAGGTCAACACATCTGCTGCCAGAGTTAAACAGCTCCCTGACATTTTGAGGACTTTTCAATATTCAAAGAAATTCAAGAATATTGTGATGCCACATGAATCTAAATGATTAAAAAACAAAACAAAAAAGAACTTGCTCTATGCACATCTGAGTGTTAGAGTTCAACATTAGCTTCAAGCAGTAATACTCTAAAGGTATTAGTCTAATCTGATGTATGTTACACTGCTGTTTCCTCATCACAAACCTACAGTTGTGTCAGTTTCATGGTGAGTTTCATGCACATGTTTAACACATAAACACTACAGAATTAAACAGTTAAACTCTCAAAAAGAAAACTGTTCCAGCTTGTGATGTCATGTGGTAATACAGGAAGTGCTCCACTGTGTTTTAAACTCCACACATCTTCACTAGAATCATCTGGAATTGCAAATCTCTGCTGAACAAATAATAAAATGAGCTGTTAAACTACCTCCTAATGACACTTAATGACATCACATGGAGGAACATAACATTTTGAGCTTAAGAGACATAGACAGACTAATTAGAAAAGGTTACTTAAGCATGTGTAGATGAAACAAAACACAACTCCAGGTCTATTTTTGATCCGGTAACAACATTCTAACATGATTTAAAGCTCCCAAGAGACAATACAGCGTAATATAGAACCGTTAATACAAGAATTCTGGCAGCTACTTTCCCATGTTTAAGGCAGGACTAAAGCATACCATATTTTAGTGCCAGTAACTGTCTCTTAAACATGTACTCTTCCCCATATATTTCACTCATGTTTCTATTTCCCAATAATGACATTCCTGTATCCTCTGACATGGCATAGTTGGCTGCTGTCAAAATCCACCACAAGTTTCCTGAGTCCGGAGCGCGATGGTGTGAAGTAGATCTTCACTTTAGCCTCTTGTCCCGGCTCCACTGACTGTTCCAGGCTGAAAAGTCAACATTTCAAAGTTACAGTCAATCCCGCTGATGGATCAAGGTGAGTCCTAGCCCTGTCATGATAACACATTTTTGAAACACAATATAATGGTTCAGAAAATTTTGCTATAAACAATAATACTGAAACTAAAAGGTCTGAGCTATTACAAAGAAATGGCAGAATTAACCAATATTTAGCCATAGATTATTTCCTCAACTAAACCAGGTCTAACCCAGGTCTAACCCAGGACTAAATCACTTCTAAACCATGTCTAAACCAGGTCTAAAGCAGAGCTCCCCCATCACCTCTGAGTTATAACAGTCCCTCCTGTGAGATTGGCCCCTTCGATGCTGAAGTAACATTTGTCCAGACGCTGAGGCAGAGGGTTCTTCAGGCTGATCTCTGCGGCCAGTTTACGGTTTTCTTTCGGCTCGCCCAGGATCTGAAAACCACAAAGATACACAAAGCACTTCTATTAAAAAAAAACAAGTATACTCCAGTCTGACTTAGCAAAAACCTCACAGGGATAGAATAGAACCAGAACTGGCACACTCCCATTTGCATCTCCTCCTTCTCGCACTCACCTTGACCGTGATCTCGGGGTTGGTCAGTACGATGGTCCTGGTGGCCATTAGGATGTTCCCCGTGCTGTAGTCAGAGAGGAGAGCACTTAGTTGGATCAGGCCGTCTTCTGTCAGCTGACAGCCGTACTTGGAGTAGTTTAGTCTCAGCGGGATCTTTCTCTCTGCAACAAAACCATGTGTTCAGTTTT
The DNA here is from genome assembly GCA_000787155.1 of Scartelaos histophorus. Taxonomy (NCBI): domain Eukaryota; kingdom Metazoa; phylum Chordata; class Actinopteri; order Gobiiformes; family Gobiidae; genus Scartelaos; species Scartelaos histophorus. The sequence goes on from JACN01130964.1 coordinate 2,869, forward strand.
TTTGTTCTGAAAGACAAGCTAAAGTTAGGACTACAGATGCACAGATCCAGGCTTTTCAGTTCCAATATCAATCACGTTATTATTAGTCTGTCTGCATCTCCAAATCTCAAAATGCTTTGTTCCACCTTGTGATGTCATGAAGTAGAAGTTTTTGAGTTAACAGCAACATTGTACCTTTAGCCTTATACCTTTAGTTCAGTAGATATTGTGATTCCACAGGTGAATATGACATCACAAGTGTTTTCTGTTTGAGAGAAGAATAAAATATTTATATAGATAAAATATTTGTGTGTTAAACATGTGTGAATGAAACACAACACAAAGCCCTCTTGGTGCAGGAACATCATGGTAGTGGGTAGTGGGTAGTGGGTCATTTTATTTATTGCTGTTTACATTTGTGCAGCATTAGTTTAGCAGTCGAGTCCACTGGACTCAACTGCTAAACTAACGCTAACACAAGTGTACAGTAGCATTAACAACAGCCTTGTAGCACATCCAACTTATTTTTAACAACAACATGGTTAACAAAAATCTGAAAATGTGATGTTGCATTATAGGTCTGCTTTATCTACAAAACAACCACTACATAACATCACAAGGTGGAGCATTTTGAGCTTTGGAGACTAATAATAAAGGGTTATTCAAACGTGTGGATGTAACTAAACACAACTCCAGGTTTGTTTTTGTTTGTTTGTGCTCTCTACCTCCCCCTGGTGGCAGCTCCACTTTGAGCAGGTCCTTGAAGCCGCAGTTTGCTCCCTGAACTCCGGTGTAGGAGACGACACAGGAGCCAAACATCAGGCGACACATCTTAACCGAGTCCGTGCTATTGGACACCAGTGCGAAAACATCAAAGTCACAGCCCTTCTTCATGTCCTGGGACACTTTGATTGACAGCTGCAGACCCGCCCCATTCACCAGCTGCTCTTTGAGCTTAGCCTGATGCTTCGCCCTCTCAAACACCTCTCTCTCCTCCTGGGAGCCTGGGACACAAACAGTTCACATAGTACATACAACCTTTCCCACTTTATCAGCTTATATTGGTAAGTCCATAATGTATTTTAGAAAATGTGCTAATAAAATTATGTGCAATGTCCTCTCTGTGTTTTTGCCACACAGACTCAATCCACAGACCCCTTATCAATAAGTAAATCTCTCAGGACCCCTGTTGCATCTCTATGATGGCATCACACTACAGTTCAAATGTTTAAAACATGTTTATAACATCATTTAGGTGAAAGACAAGTTATTTCCATCAACAACATTGTATGTTTGGGATATATTTGTATAGCATAAGAAATTGTAGTATTCAAGTAATGACCAATGGTATCCCCATTTTTGGGAGACCAACACATGGCCCAGGGATCCCCTAAGGGCAATGCACTTCACACACTTGACCGGCATGAGATGATGAGACCAGGTGTCTGTGAATGAGTGTTGGCGGTAAGAGGCCTGAAGGTACAGATAGGCAGCCTTGCTTCTGTCAGTTTGCCCCAGGGCAGCTCTAGTAGTATCCTAGCAGCACTGAGTATGAATTGAATTGATAATGTAATGTGAAGCACTTTGGGTATCTTGAGAGGCCCTGTATACGATGAAAATTAAAATGATTTGTGTTAGCAGACTAGTAGTACTATCTTCTTCTTCTACTATCTCCTCTAGTTTTATCTTCTGGATACTGAGTAGTGCCGTAGTGGTAGTAGTAGTAGTAGTAGTAGTAGTAGTAGTAGTAGCAGTCGTAGTATTGTGTTACCTTCAGGATATTTGTACAGGTGTGTAATGTCCTCTCGGCTGTCACTGCCCACTTTCTTAGTGCTGATCTTCTGACCCACCAGAGTCTTGTAGATGGTCTCCTTCTGTGTGCCATCTGATTTCTTCATGTAGGTGACAAAGTCTGCATTTACCTCAGCAAACACAAAGGGGGCATCGTACTTCATCGTGAGATCCCCCTCCTTTATAGCCCGCACTGGGACTGGACCACAGCAATACACCCCTGGGAGACAAGAAACCAGGACTAAGTCTGGACTGAACTAGGACAGAACCAGGACTGAACCAGGACTGGACTAAACCTGGACCAAACCTGGACTAAGCAGCACTAAATCCTGTAACCAGCACTAAATTCAAACTGTACCAAGATGCTGTAGCTGATTTTATCCCAGAAAACATGAAGAAACAGAAGTACTGAATTTTAAACAATTAGCAGTAACCCCACCCTCATTCCTCAGCACGGCACTTTGACTGGTGACATGGGTAGAGGGAGTTTAGAACTCGGTGCTACTTCCTGTATTTTGCAAATATTTTTTATTTGTAAATTACTAAAACTAAAGTTGGTAAACTATTAAAATGTATTAGTGAAATATATGACTCTGCCAATAGCCCTTAACAATCCCTAAAGTGGTACTCACTTTCACTCTTCTCCTGAGGCGTTGGGTCGAAAGCCTGCCAGCCATTATACTCAGGCTTTTTCAGATCAGGCCGGGTCATCCAGCTCTCCACCCAGCAATGATAATTCCTAAAACAACACAGTTAGTCTGGGAGCAAACTGGAGGAGCAGAATAGGTCAGATGAGAAAAGGAGAGGGTCAATTGAGCAGAGGAGGGTCAGATGAACAGAGGAGGGTCAGATGAACAGAGGAGGGAGAGAAGCTGAAGGCGACACAGTGGCTGAGTGGCAACACTCATGCCTCACAGCAAGAAAGTTACGGGTTCGATCCCCGGGTCGCCTGTGTGTGGAGTTTGTATGTCTGTTGTATGTTTGTATGTCTGTGTTCCTCTCCATCAACCCAAAACATGCAACATCCTTATGAACCCGTTAATCCCTGTGACTGTGACCTGTGGGACTACGGATGGAAATTAGCTGTATGGTTACAATCTGGCATGTTTACATTTGTGCTTGTCATCTATGTTCATTAACATGCACTGTCCCAATCAAATAAATAAATGAACAGAGGGGAGGGTCAGATGAGCAGAGGAGAGGGTCAGATGGGCAGATGACACAGTACCAGATCATCTCTCCTTTCCCTATGCGCTCTAACTTCTCGTTGACGTAGCTCTCGATAAGTAAGTTGCCGTTGGTGTCGTGAGCTGATTGGTAGTTCGTTACCACTCTGCAAGGTATCCCCAGGGCTCGGGCCACTGCGCAAACACACAGGGTCACGTTAAAACAGCTCTTAGTGTGTTATAGTTCAGTTTTGCAAGCCCAGACAAGAGAAAATACAAGTCTGGAGATTAAAGGTGCACTGTGGAACTTTTCTGCTGCAGGGTCTGTCACCTGATTGTTTCTATGGATATATGTCATTATATGTAATTTCTCTGCCTGGAATGTTCCACTGTGACTTTAAACAGCTCTACCTTACATTTATTCAATCGCAAGTGGTTTTATAGCTCAGCAATACAGAAAAACAGACATTCTGACTGTGAGCGGGGTCGCCTCTCCACAGATTGGACCTGTGACTGCATCTGGTTTGGTCTCCATGAAGATAGAAAGGTTTAATGCCATATTGCGAAACATTCCAGACAAAGCAATAACATCTTCATGAAAAAAAGCTTTTGACAGACCACCCCTCATTGACATCATAAACATAATTATGTTTAAGAAGGATCCTAGGTTTGTTTATAGTTTATAATTTGACTTCCTGTTTGGATATGGAAGATAATTTGTTTCATCAGACTTTGAATTTTAAATGCTGCTGATTTTCTCACACTGAAATTTTTAACTCAAGTTTAAAACATGTTTGAAGTGGAGTTAATATGATTAACTGAGATTCAGGAGCAGTCTCTGTGAACTCGCCCCCGCCCTCTCACCAGCCCCTATCTCGATTGTCTCGAAGAGAGGCAAGTGAATTATTTTTATTCTGAATTTTAGTTGCTGAAATTTCAAACTCAATATTAAAAAAAATTACCTTTTAAATATTTAGCATAAATATTTTCAAGCCCTCAAATTCAACTGTCAAAATTCAGAATGTAAAATTTGTAGTGAAAAAAAAAAAAACGCAGCTAAGATCCGATATAACTTCGTAACAAACAGGAAATGGTGCAGTGAAGGAATCTGATCTGAAAAGGTATACCGTATTTTTCGGACTATAAGGCGCATCTAAAATCATGACATTTTCTCAAAAATCAACAGTGCATCTTATGTTTGACCTTTGGTTGTGTTTACCAACCTCAAACCGATTTTATGTTGTACACATTACGGCTAATAACATATTACTCCGCGAGTCAGGAGGAGTAATTTGTTGGCCGACATATAGGGCAACATACCGGTAGTTCTGCCGTGTGCGTGTATAAGGTCCCAAAAATGCACCTGTTAAGAGACATGCTTACGATGCAGATTTCAGGTTTTGTATTTTTGTGTTAAAACTGAACAATGTTGAGAGGGATCCGGGCATGTTTGATGCCGAAATCACCCAACTGTTAAACTTGTATTTTTGTGTTAGTCTACAACTGAGAGTTATTGTAAATGACCTGAATAAAGTTAAATTTATCCGACACGCGTTTTGTTTCGCTTATTGCGCCTTTTATACCGATGCTCCTTCTGTGTGGACAATGACACAACTGACATATTATTTGATACTGCGCCTTATAATCCGGTGCGCTATATAGAGTACTTAAAATGTCAGCAACTAAAATTTAAAATAAAAATAATTCAAACATCTCTTTTTCGAGGTAATGCCAATTTCGATATGTCTATGTTTAATTTGTCAGAATAAAATGTGCGTCTTGCACATAAATGGTCTTTTTGAAGGGAATTTGATCATGATAAAATAGGTAGAGGGATTCCATTTTAGAACTTAATGCTACTTTCTGTTTTTTTTGTCTTTTTTCACAACAATATAAAATCACACGTGCATGACACCCCAGCGTCCACTGCAAAGCATAAATACCCAAAAAGTTCCACAGTGCCCCTTTAAATGAGAAACAGTGATATCTGACCGGAGCAGGCGACTGCAGCAAACACCCAGCACTGTCCATACTTGACCGGAGCACAGGCATTGGCCTCCCAGCGCCGCAGGATGTCCACACTGCTCTTCCAGAACATGGGGCTCTCTCCTCCTGTATAGTTACCTTTCCAATTCCCAAGTAACACACCCCTGTCTTCATCATTACAGTTCACCTGGACACACACAAGGAAGAAATTTGTTCAAAGTAGACCTACAGTGCTGTGAAAGAGGATTTGCCCCATTAACAATTTCTTACTTTTTTGCATATTTGTCACTCTTAGCCATTTTGGATCAAGCAAATTTAAATTTTAGACAAAGATAACTCACAAGTAAACACAAAATGAAGTTTTAAGTTGGCATTTATTTATTAAGGGAAAGAAGGTATCTTAACCTGCATGGCCAATGTGAAAAAGTAATTGCCCTTTAAACCTAATAACTGGTTGACTGGCAGTAACTGGCAATGAGTCTTTCACATCAGTCTGGAGGAATTTTAACTAACTCTTCTTTGCAGAATTGTTTTCAGTCAGCAACACTGGAGGATTTCCGAGCATGAACAGCCTTTTTAAGGTCATGCCATAGCATCTCAGTTGTGTTCAGGTCTGGACTTTGAGTAGACTGAGCCATGTCAATTACGATTCTTCTTATCTGCTCCTGAATTTCTTTGGATCGTGATGTCTTGGGTTCAGTATGGCCTACTTCACTTTGTCAGACAGTTTTTATGTAAGTGATCTCTTGATCTGAAAGGTCTGGCAGTGTCGGGCCTGAGTCTCGCTATGAAACTGAACTTGGCTTTCCACGATAAAATGATTCATCATGTTTACCTCATCATTTAACAACAGGATAATTACTTTTCCACATAGAATCATGCAGGTTTGGTGAAAAACTACAGCTTATGTTTATATGGGTTATTTTTGTTCAATATTTAAATTAGTTTGATGATTGATGAAACAGTTAAGTGTGACACATTTGCAAAAAAGTAAGAAATCAAGAAGGGAGCAAATACTTTTTCACAGCTCTGTATTATACAAAATCGACTGTTGTGAGCTTTCACAGAGGGCAGATTTTACTTTGATGGGGTATTAACCGTTAACACAGAATATATTTAGAGCACTGTGTTCACCTGTAATGAATCTGAAAAAGCTATTTTACAACATATCAGTCCCTCCTTCCTTTGCTCTCCACACTAAGTCACCCCCTCTTCAGAGTGCTGTTACTACATAATCAATAAGCATCCTGCTAATGAAACTACTGCACATTGCATTAGGTTTGTGAAGTTGTATTGTACAGTTTTTTTCATTCATTCATCATACATGTTTTTGTATACTGATGGAGAATTATCACATGGGAGCACAGGGACAAAGGTTTTTGGGTGGGGAATTTGACAGATCACTAGATTATTCAAACATGCATGGATGACATTTAAAACCTCTTCTGGAATGTTTTGATGAGGTAACACCATTTTATAGAAACATAAAAAATAAAAAGCATAAATGTCCATCAGTCATACCATGGCACTGAGTACTCTGCACACGTAGATGGGGTTCCTCCGGCCTGAGTGGTCTTTTCCAGGGTTCCTCAAACATTTGGGATTCATGTCCAGAATCTGGAGACACACATCCAGGATCCCTCTCTCAAACTGTGGAGAAGAAAAAACATTAAAGGAACAGTATGTAAGATAATCCTTTATTGTCTCCCATGGGAAAAAATTGTCTTAGGACAGGGGATCACTTTAACACAAAGACAGGACAACACTGCAACCTAAGCACCATAAAAACATCCACCATAGAAGAGAAATAAATAAGAGATCAAGTATGACCACAAGTGATACACCAGCAGGATCTTTAAGTCACTCTTTACAGGGAAACCCTTTGCAATCTTGTATTCCATTAATAACCAGTGTTGGGCACGTTACTTTGAAAAAGTAATTAGTTACAGTTACTAGTTACTTACCCAAAAAAGTAATTGAGTTAGTAACTGAGTTACTACACTATAAAAGTAACTAGTTACCCAGGAAAGTAAAAATAAAGTAATGCGTTACTTTTTTAAGTTAAAAAATGTCAAATAATTTGGAGTAAAGCAGCAAAATCCGCAGCGGATCCACAAATCTGCCCCACAGTCAGTCCGCTTTGCGGATCCACTGCGCACTTTCTGACTTTCTGACTTCGCTTTCTGACTGTCTAACGCACTTCTAACACACCCCAGGGGGTGCTGCTGTGTGACAGCGGATATGCTGCTAAATCATCTTAAATCCGCACTGTGAACGCACTTTTAACACAACATTTATTAGATGTGTTACTATCAATTAGCGGATGTGCAAGTGGAGTCCTTTGCGGATCCGTTCTGCGGATACGCGGCGAATCTTCGGCTACCTCTGTTGCGGATCCGCCGGAATACTTTTTGCTATCTGGGGAGGTTGTGTGGGTGTCTTTGGTTGGCTCAACATGAAATCTTACTCTGCTTTAGCCAATCATCATTACATATCCCGCCCTTACCAAAGGCAGAAAAAAATAAATTGTGTGCCTCAACGCGAGTTGAGTGAGATGCCACTTTCAAAACGAGTAGGTTCAGTAACGCGTAGTAACGACGTGTTGGTACCGGTAACGGCGTTACAACTATAGATAAAGTAACTCGTTAGATTACCCGTTATTGAAAAAAGTAACACCGTTATTCCCATCACTGTTAATAACTGCACAGTCCCTAAGCTGATGTGCAGTTTTGATTGCACATTCTCTTGGCCTATGCAATGTAAGAGTTTCATTTTAGATTCCATAAATACGATCTATCTGTGTTCATGTTCTAATCAGATATAGCTTACACTGATAACAACTGTAATGCTGGTTTAATCAAAATTGCAAAAACATTGGACATGGTTGGCCAGTTGTTTGCCATACTTGGTGTTTGGATAATCATTTTAAGAACCTAATCAGAAGCAGCCTCACATGACTCTTTCATTTGTGTTGCCTGTTTCAATGCTGAAAACCAGTTGGTTTAAACCTGAAACGCCTCTCTGTGATCTGAAGCTAACTCCCTAAACCCCAGAACCTGCATCAGGCATGAGTCAGTGCTGGTGCAGCCTCTGCAACTCAGGAAGGAATTCTGGAGGTTCTGAGCTTAACATGAGGCCTTTTCTGTCCATAAACTGAGAATGAGACAAACTTGGATGTGTCTCTATCTGCAGAGCGAGGCTCTGGAGACACAGGGTCAGTTGTTACTGTACAGATTTTAAAACTGTAAGAGCAGAGGCTACATACACTTCCTTAGTTCCTTTAAACATCATGTTAAGCATTTTCAGACTTATCTTGAGAGGGCTCCACCACTGTGGAGATGAACAACATGCATTTCAGAATTATATTATTAATGTGGAAAATTGCATTCTATTGTCTAAAGAAATTGTGTGTGTGTGTGTGTTTTTTTTTTTTAATTATTATTATCATCGGGAATATCGAAATCAAGTTCAACACTACTGACTGGTGAACTGCCCTGACCTAAACCCACATCCTCTGACACCATTTTCACTGTTTCACACTTTATTTACACAATGTGCTGACAATGAAATGTCCAGTGAATTACAATCCAAGAAAAACACTGAAATAAATACCTAAAGCTGTATCCTACAGATGGACTTTTAACAGTTTAACATCATGCTCTAATGTGGTAATGTTGTCACAATACTAACATTTTGATACTTACAAAAAATGTGTATCTAGTTTAGTTTAGAGCCCAACAGATATGTCAGTTGGTCGATAATATCGACCGATATGGGTGCTTGGAGACACATTGTTTGTCGGCCTAAATCCAGCCACTATGGGCTGAAAGCTCATGTGGTTCATGTGGGCATGTTATACCTCATTATAAAGCTTAGACTCTCTATATCATATCCATTTAATCCCATTTACAGTCAGATAAATGTTCTAATTTGTGGTATTTCATCAATATTTATCAGAGGAGTAATTTGTCTGTGTGTGTGTGGTGCTGAACACCAGAGTCATGTGACTCACGTGCACTTTTTTACACCAGTGTGATCTCCACATCACTCTGAGGCAGCACTAAGGTGCTGGTTTAAAATGCTCAGGACAGCAACAAAAAATACAGCTGTTTGTATCAAAGTGTGACTGTGACATAGACACACACTGACCCACAGACCCACAGACACAGGACTGTCCCACAAACACAGAACTGACCCACAGACTCAGGGCTGTTCCACGGACACAGACTGACCCACAGACACAGACTGTCTCACAAACTCAGGACTGACCCACAGACTTAGGACTGTCCCACAGACACAGGATACACACAGCTGCTGTCAGCATGATGGATTATATTCTTGGTTTTGAGTCAGGATTAAAAGGACACTTATTTGTGAAGACTTGTCATCTGAGATGTGCCTGTATGAGCAGGGAGTGTGTGAACATGTTGGTATTACAGTTACATTTGTTTTTTTTTTCTCATTAGTTAGCACTGGTGAAGCCACCACACAGGCTGTTGTCTTAAATTGGCCATTGTACAGTGACTGTAGTGGCTGTGCACATGTTACTGGACCTGTACTGATATGTACATGGGCTGTGAATAGAGGAGTGAAAGGTCCACAATATGATTAATGACATTTAGGCTAACTGCTGAAGTTAGCCTAAATAACCTTAATTTCAAATCCAGTAGAGCCAGACCTAAGTTTTAGAATCAGGTGAAGATTTGCAGTGAATTTTTACATCACTAAATATATATCGATTGTTATATCAGCTCCAAAGGTTATTTTATCAATATCATATCAGATTTTAAAAATCCACATTGGTTGTTTCGTATCAATTAGTATCTATTTTTTAAATACCTCTGACAGCCGCATTTAATCATACTTTACTTCTAGTATTTGGAGTACATTTGTTTGAGGAATTTGCAGTACCTGTCCGAAGCTCCAGGGGGTGGCAAAGGGGAATTTGTGGCTGCCTTGGAAAAGAAGTCCGTCCTGAGCCAAAACATACTCAGCCAGATCCTCTTCTCTCTCCATGTACACGGCATCCTCTGGACAGAGACATACTGCTGGTTTGATTTATATTCACAGACACATATCACACAGACACATATAACAAAGACACGTTACACACATTATTCATTCACTCCAGACCCGGTTGTAGGAGACTAATGTAGTCACAGCTGCCCTGGGGCAGACTGACCCCTCCCACCATCATCACTCAAACACACACCACTTTCATATTAGGCAATGGAGGTGAAGCGCCTTGCCTAAGGACATAACAACAGTTGTACTACTCCTTCTAAGAATACTACTACAACTTCTAGTACTCAGTCAGATTCCTGTGTATCTCTCCATGTACTGCCTCTCCTGAACAAAATATTGAGATAAAATTACTGTTATTATTACTACAATTACTAGACTGCATCTCCTGAAGAAAGAGTAAGGGATAATACTGCTGCTGCTGCTGCTGCTGCTGCTGCTACTAGAATTATACTGGATTTCCTGGTAAAGACAAGGACAAGCTGGGTGGGTTTCCCCCAAAGCATCAACCTCATCTTGCACAGGTCAAATCCACTAAGTACTCCTGACCGAGATGGATCCACTGCTCCTGTCACCCTTCTCTCTGTAACTGCTGCTGTGAGCCTCGTCATTTTAGTCTATTTTGTCCCTAAAATAAGAACATGAACATTAATAAAAGACCAATCCAGTGCCTGCTTTTCCCAGGGTTCCTCCCGCTAGCGTTAGCAGCAGGTTGATTGATAACCTCACTGCTCAGAGTCCATCCCCTGTGAAAACAGTAGGACAAGCGGGAGGGGGTGTGTACTTTCTACAGCTTCACTTTGCAGGCATCCAAATATGGTCCCTGGTTGCTGCTATAACTGCTAATCGTTCCATTTATACAGCACCTTTCTAGACACCCAAAGTGCTTTACAGATCTTTGTCCATTTACTCCACACCGAGTGGTGGCGAGCTGCTATTGTAGCCTCAGCTGACGGAAGTGAGCCTGCCAATCTGCGTCATCGGCCCCTCCCCTCCATCAACAACAACACTCGCGTACACTCCACTTTTTTTCTTTCTGCTAGCCTCTATGAGCTTCAATTGGTTGCAGAACACTATGGGTGACATCACCCTCCTCTAGTGCACTTCTGTTAAACAGTTTGTGCAGACATGAGCAGTGTGCAGCTCCAGGTCCACATACGGCCCTTTGGTTGGCTCTGACTCTCCAGTTTAAGCTCATTTGGATTTACAAAATAAACATATTTTATAATTTTACCTCATGCATGGACTAAAGCTGCATTGCTTTTATTTTAGAGGTGTTTTTAAATGACTTTTTTTGTAAGGCCGTAAGCATTGAAAAAGTGTTCAATGCTTTGTCATAACATAAACTCTCACCAGTCTGATTAAAGAATGCTGTTTACTGCATATTGTTTATATTATACAGAACTGAGTTAAGCATTTTGGCCTGGCCCTCCACAATATTTTATGTTTCTCATGTAGCCCCATGCAGCCCAGTCCCACACTGACCTGAGCACCAGGGGTTGTAGAGCAGGATGAGCTGGAGCTCTGTAGATGACCCCAGCCTCACAGTGTACCGTCCAATAGGAGCTCGAGGAGACGCACACAGTGACAGCGCCACCATGTCTCCAGAAGGACTAATCACAGCTGCACTCCAGTCAGAGGTGTTGATGCTCTCGGACAGACCGAAGACTGCGCGGCTCCCATACTGCTCTGAGGGCTCTGGACCTGAAGGACAACACAGTGTGTCAGATGCCCTCCCATCCTACTACATCCCTGTGTGACAGATGCCCTCCCACTTACTTCTATGTCAAACTCAAAGAAGACAAAAGATTAAAAATAGAAAGATGATAGAGAAAGATAAAACATGAGACCACCTTACTACCACTTTAACTTCTATATTACTATTACTACTACTACTACTACTACTACTACTACTACTACTACTACTACTACTACTACTACTACTACTACTACTACTACTACTACTACTACTACCACTACTACTGCTGCTGCTGTTTGCTCTTGTATTAAGACATTACTTATAAGAGGCTGTAACCATTACTAACCTCACTCCATCTTGTTCAGTTTTGGTGCTGGTAGAAAGAAACATTTTTATTTTTGGTTTAAATGTTTCTCTGTAATTTTATGAATTAAATGAAATGTTTTGTTATGAAATATTTGCCTATAACTGTACATATTGTGATGCTGTTGTGTGTATGCTTTGGCTTGGGCTTATCTCTGCTTAAACATGTGGTTCCTCATTGGCACAAAGCATTTCCTTTGGCACTGAGAACTAACCCTAACAAGCAGATACAGAAACATGTCATTTTTTCCTCTATCATTTCCTGCTTGATTAGAGCAAAGTTCTTTCCTGGACTTCAGAATTCACACTTTTGTCCACATCCCAAAATGATAATAATAAATAATAATAATAAATCTTTATTTATAAAACACTTTTAAAAACAAGGTTTAAAAAGTGCTGTGCAAGCAGCAATGAACAATACAAGAAGCAAAATGAAGCAGCATACAGAAGACACAAAAACAATCATGAAACCAAAACCAGTTAATTATTATAAATAAATACCGTATTTACTGTAAATACCGTACCCATGCGCACGCTTTGCGTTAAGGCGTGCGCTCGAGTTATTAAAAGTGAGGGAACGTCTTAAAACGCGATTGATATCCAAAGTGTTGGGGGACGTTAGAACACATTCCCTCACTTTCCATGGTGTGGAACTGGGAATGACATGCGCAATACAAACTTGCGCAAATCATGCAGAAGGAAGGAGCACATCCGTCACGGATGTGTTCCAGGCACTTCGCGAGCATCCAGCAGTACCGTGGAGGCGACCTGGAGTATTAAGTTGGCTGATGATGAAATCTATAGTTGTTCCCAGGTCAGAAAAACTACGACAGGGAAGCCCATTCTCTCTCAGGACTCTCTTGAGGTGTCTCAGACTCAGACAGCGCATCCAGGATTTCTTTGTATTTGAGTCCAATATTAAAATATAATAAAATAGCGTCTAGTATTTCCGGAGCTACTATGGTGAGCTACAGCCTGTGTGTATGTGTGTTTAGGCAACGAGATCAACGAAAACAAGGATACTGTGGGTATTTCTAATTAGTCAGCGAACTACCCTTAACGACGCAGGCACCAGTTATAACTCGTGCGCACGGGTTATAACTCGTGCACACTCCTCCTAACTCGCAGAGTAATACATTATTAGCCGTAATGTGTACAACATAAAATCGGTTCGAGGTTAATAAACACAGCCAAAGGTCACACATAAGGCGCACTGGATTATAAGGCGTCCTGTTGATTTTTGAGAAAATGTAATGATTTTTGATGCGCCTTATAGTCCGAAAAATACGGTAATCAGAAGAAAAATAATTAAGCAATAAAATGAAGCTAAAACCAGCTAAAGGAAGGCCAACCGATAAAAATGAGTTTTAAGAAGTGATTTAATAGATGGTACTGATGGTGCGAGCCTTATTTCCTCAGGCAGGTCGTTCCAAAGCTGAGGCGCCCAGACTGAAAAGGCTCCATCACCTTTCGTCCGGAGTCTGGACTTAGAAACAGCCAAGAAGGACCTGCCTGAAGATCTAAGGCTGCAGGAGGGCTCATATGGGGTTAAAAGTTCTGAAATATAACTCGGTGCTAGACCTAAACAAGCTTTATATATAATAATAATAATGATAATAATAATAATAATCATCATCATCATCATCATCATAATCATAATCATCATTTTGATAAAACTCCGCAACCGCCAATCACCTTCATGCAATAAATGTACTAAAGCTACTTTCTCGACCAAACAAAACACTCGCAGACAGCAATGGATGCCCTGGATGCCTGTTTCTGCCACATAGGTGAGACTGGCCCCTCCCCTCTCACCTGACAGGTCCCTCACCTCTCACCTGTCTCTGACCCACAGATGAGACTGGCCCCTCCCCTCTCACCTGACAGGTCCCTCCCCTCTCACCTGTCTCTGCCCCACAGATGCGACTGGCCCCTCCCCTCTCACCTGACAGGCCCCACCTCTCTCATCTGACAGGCCCCACCCCTCTCACCTGTCTCTGCCACACAGGTGAGACTGCTGGTTCCTCGCTGGTAGCTGCTCCCTGGTTTCAGGTACAGACTGATGGTGAACACCTGTCCTCTCCTGACAATGAGGCGGTCCACCCCGTTCAGATCCGTACGATGGTCTATGTTATTAAACTCACATTCTGGAATCATGCGCTCGATGTCCAGTTCTGAAAAGCACAAATAAACATATTATATCAAAACATTCCCAGAAGGTGTGAAGCAAACTGCAGGCACTGTTCTGTCTGAAGCTGTTAGACTTTAGTCTGATCTTTGTTTTAACACAATCTGTCCAGAAACAGCTGACTTAGTTAGAACTACTACAGGTGAGCCGATTGGTGTTGTAAAACAAGTCTATCTCAAATAATAGTCACAAGCTAGCTAGCATTAGCTAAAAGATGAATATCGACTGAACAAGGCCAATAATTCACTGTAAAATGAGTTTAATTTAAGAAGAAGAAGAAGAAGAAGAAGAAGAAGAAGAAGAAGAAGAAGAAGAAGAAGAAGTTCCATGACCAAATTTTGGACTAGTGTAAAACAATAAAAAAAAAACAAAAAAAAAAAACAGGTACAACTCTTTTAATTATTTAGAATGCAGACCAACTTAAAAGCATTTATTTTAGTTTTGCCTGTTACTATTCAGTTATTAGGGTTATATGTGAATCATCAGTTAGTTGCCATTCCTATTGAGAAGATTAGAGTTTGTGCAGAATGTTTCTTTATGGTATTATAAGTTATGTCTGACATGTTGAGACTGAAACAAGGTTGTTCTCTATAAATTATAAAACATGGCATGTTTATTAAAAATGTCCAAATTATCAGTAATTGTGATTGATATTTAGTGCTTGGCAGTGTTTGAAGATCAATATTTTATCCACATGACAAACAGCTGCTTTTCCTCTGCCTCCCTGTGTTCCTGTGGCAGACTGGTTATCCTGTCTCCTCTCTGTAAAGAGGTTGTGGGTTAGAGTTCTGATTTCTCTGCTGCTTTGGTATTTCTCATCACAGTAGTGTTAGAATGTAAACTTGACATGGTTTAACCCTCTGCTATCTGGGACTCTTTCTTACTGAAGCACACTGAATGCTTTACATTATACACTCCATAGACACATCTGCTCAGCACTTCAAACATACAGCATTACATCAGAGCATTCTCTTAAAACAAGTGAACATGAGGTTTTTTTTGGCAAACCTTTTAAATCCAGACCATTTAAATTGCACTTTGGATTATCTCAATTAGCAAAATGCAAAAATGAATTATGCTGCAAAGCACTAAATGTCCCTGTGTGTCGGAGTCTTATTCCACGTAAAAGCTGCCAGTGCAGCAGTTTAGAGTTCTGCACATGTGTTCTGAAATGCATGGGATTCTTGGATTAGTTTAAAGTTTAAATTTCATTTTTCTGAATTGTACAGTTTAATTTTTATTTTTTTTAATTACAGATTTAATTACAATTTTGCATATTTTCATCAACTCTAAACTTTTTTTCCATAAAAAAATATATATGAATAAATGTGGGCAGAAAAAAAGAGAAGTGATTTAGAGAAGTGATTTTGCACATAAGTGGCACAATGGATGGCATGCCAAGTTCACAAAATGCTCTTTGGAAGTTGTAATCTACAGTCTGTCTATGGTAGTAGTAGAAGTAGTAGTAGTAGTAGTAGTAGTAGTAGTAGTAGTAGTAGTAGCATTTTTAGTAGTTAGGGATGTACCGATCCAGCTTTTTCATTTCCACTACAATTTCAATAGCATAGCTTTAAGGATCTGTCAATACCTGTGCAGAGACTGAAAAAAATCTTTTCAACAAAATAAAATAAGACAAACCTGATGTGTTATGTGGGCCTTTTTTTCTCTCACATAATTATAGAAAACTGGATCAATCAGCGGAGCCGATATTTGTAAGCCGATATCTGATTCAGTAAATTTTTCAGCTGTAGTTTTACTACAAGTCCAACTGTTCTGTTTGAAGCAGAGCTTCCTTGTCTGTCAGATTCACGATAGCTTGAATGACACATTTTGTTTACTCAGTGGTGACCCAGAGCTTAAGGTCAGACAACCTGCTATAAATACTATAACTACTATGATTGCTTTTACTAATGCAGTTGTTCCTGACTCAACTAGGACTAAAATAAATTCAACTTTTAGATCCTTCAAATCACAAAGAAATAATTTGCCTGATCCCCAGGAATGGGCTGGCCAATGGGAGGAGTGGGTGGATTACACAGACACCAGCACACTGTCCCTGGAGTCAGACCAGGATCATTAAGCAGCTTCAGAGGTGTGAGTGATGTCAGTTGAAAAGAGACCATGAGATGTTTGTGAAGCTCATCCCAAACAAAGAAAAGAAGAAACATTTGTGCATCACATGTCAGGGTTCTTACTGATGATGTCACTTCTCGGATCCAAGTAGAAACTTCACCACTGATTTGTTGTTCATTCATCAAGCACAAGACAACCCTTTCATATGCATATGTTCAACCACGAACTGTAGCCTTTATCTGGTTTTATCACCCCAATACTGTACAACGTTTAAGCTACAGTAGTAGTAGTAGTAGTAGTAGTAGTAGTAGTAGTAGTAGTAGTAACAGTATAAGCGCAGGTTGCATAAGTCCACTTCAGTTTTTCATTACTTCATTACTGTACCAAGCGTCACTGCAGTAAATCTACACATTGCAACATCTGAAATCCATTAGAGCAGGTTCATCCATATAAAGTCTGTATCACATCACCTCCAGGAACCAAGCCAACACTTCCAAATACCTCCAACAGCTCCAGCCACTCTATCACACTTCACATGGAATGGTGTTCTGATCAGGTGTTCTGAAGTACATACATGCAGAATCCTACTTTTTAACATAAGTCATAGTTAATATTATTGACTGTAGGGTTGTCAAATGTATAAAAAATACTAATCAATACAAAAACTAGTATCAAAACTAGATTCTCCAATTAAATTCTAAACTACATTCTAAACTCTTTGGAGGAGATATTGATTTTTTTATTATTATCATGGTATCGGAATAGGTATATCGAGTTTATTCCTTTGTATCGAAAATGTTTAAATGTGCCCATGTGAAGCAACTCTTGAAAAACAAACAAACAGCCAAACTTATCAAAAAAATGCAGGGGTACGATTCCAGAAAATTCCATCTTAAATACTGTGACTGGAGCGTAACATGAAGCGTAAAAACAGAGATGAAAACAGAGCTGGTGGAGCCATGGGGCTGCAGAGAAATACCATTTAAATGAGAAAGTTTACTCCCTGAAGTCCAAATATCTGACTGAGGTGGAGTTACAGCTGTTTCTTCAGGGATTATCAGGCCATTTTGGAAGGGACTTGTTTTAAATGTACTGTGAATCAACGGACCAACTGAACGCACTATTAACTGTGATTTTCATTCAACTTCAAAGCAAGAACATGGAGACACAGCTAGTTTTGTTTTTTGACAAACAAGGTCCTTCTCACAGATAAGCACCACCTCTACAACAGTCAGCTACAAACCAGGTCTAGACCAGGACTAAACCAGGTCTAGCCCCACATCCAGGGCCCAATCTATGTTATAATGTTTCCTCATCGCAAACATATCCAGAATTGTTGTTTTGTGCTGACAAAAAGAACATTTCCTTTTGGATTCATCAAGTATCTGTCTATCTTCCACCTTGTGACATCATGAGGAAATACAGAAAGCGAAAGAAAGTTCTCTGTTTTTAAACTCCATACAACTTCACTAAAATAATTTGGATAATTTCAGCCCTGGAATTGCCGACCTCTACTGAAGGGAAGGAGCTGTTGAAAACTACCACTGGAGATGTAGACAGACTAATAATAAGGAGTTACTCAAACATGTATGAATGAAACAAAACACAAATTCAGGTCTGGAAACAGTTTTGGAAACAAATTTTAAATAAAATGATGGTCATTAGTAATTGCATTAGCACTGAGCTCAAACATGTTATATTTGACTTTTTTTCTATAAGAAAAATTAATAGGAAATTTACTTCCGGAATCAGGAGCGAGCGGTCACTGTTGAACTGCATTGTGAAATAGAAAAGTCTGCAATTCTATTAGGCCCAGATCCAATGGAAACAATATTATCACCCTGTAGTTTAGACCTCTACAAACATGTTCTGAAGTGTTCTGTGTGTCAGATGCCCTCCCCGTATCTCCATTTAGTCCTGTACTGTGTAAAAGCTGCTCGACTCTTCACACATGTTCTGAAATGCATAATCCTACTTTCATAGAATAAAGGTATATCTAGAACAGCTGCTTCACTGAGTGGAACATTTTATCAGACGTTTCTCAGTTGTTTTTAGCATGTCTTTATCTGTCCAGACTCATATGTGGAGAACAAGTATTTCTTGAAGTATTTCAAAAGTATTTGTAGTACTGTGTTTTGTGGCCTCATAAAAACAAAAGGAGGAAGTGACTTTGGACTCCAGCTGCTCTCAGTCTAAATCCCAGAAAAGCTTCAGAAACCTGTAATAGTATAAGAGTATCATGCACTTTTACCAGAGATGAGGTACAAGCTGGAAGTGAACATCACATGCGGGGAAAAAAAAACAAATGTGTTATTTAACTTTATCGATTTTGGAGTTATAAAGTCCATCCATCCATCCATCTTCTCCCGCTTAATCCGGCTGGGTCGCGGGGGCAGCACGCTGCCCATTACTCTATGCACCAGACCCAGAGCCTATGAACCCCTCTGCAGGTGGTGAGCCCACAGGAGGAAGGGAATCCCGCCGGTCCCTTGTTGTACACTGTTCATAGGGTGTTGCATGTTTTTGGGTGATGGGGGGAAACCGGAGTACCCGGAGGAAACCCATCCAGACATGGGGAGGTAACATGCAAACTTCACACAGAAAGGCCCGGGGATCGAACCCGCAACCTTCTTGCTGTGAGGCCTGAGTGTTGGCACTCAGCCACCGTGCCGCCAAGAGTTATAAAGTCCCTCATCACAAACTTGCTTGAAGACACCCTTGCTCCCACACAACAAAAACATGATACAAAACGGTTCATGTTAATTGTATCTGTCATTAACATGTGTAAAGGCTCAGCAGACACAGTCTCCACCCTCAGGATGTCTCACCCTTAGTTGTTTTAGCTGTCCTCAAATTGGATTAGGAAGTCTGTTAAAGTGTCACTTTGCTTTGATATGTAACTTGTATTTCTGTATAAATACTCAGAGCGCAGAGGCTCTGGGGGGAGAAGAAGGGGCAGCAGAAGGGGGCAGTTGGGGCAGTTAGTGGTCATGCTGCTGGTGAGGGGAGGCTGTTGGTCTCTGGGCCAGGGCAGGTCTAGACTCTGTCCATATCTTCTGTAACAACAATAAACCTTGGTCTGTGTTCCAAAAACTCATCGAGCTTCACAAATGGATCATTTTTCTTCAAGAGATATATATATATAATTTTTTACACAACAGTAGACCAACCACCGTGGAAGATGAGGAACACACACACAAATATATATGCACCCACAAGCACACACACATATACACAGACACATATGTTTCAGACTGGAGTACACTAGGGACCAGTACTTTAAATACCACAGTACTTTGGGGGATTGGTACATGCAGTGGCCTTCACATCAGCTGTTGACTCCTACTACAACACAGTAATGAGACTACAACAGTGGCACAAAAATAGTACTACTATACTCTACTACTACACAGTACTACTAATACATAGAGTTGTCAAAAATCAGATACTAATCAAAAATAGATATCAAAACTAGATTTTCATTTGAGCGGATACTAATACTAAAAAAAGGTGTGACACTACAACTACAACTACTATTACTACTACCACTACTACTACTACTACTACTACTACTACTACTACTGCATATTGTAGAAGAGCATTATGAGTACTGTGGGGGTTTTTTTGGGTGGAGGACATAATCCTTATTTTAAAACACTGTAATTTAAATGAAAAATTACAATATTTGTCCAGATGTGCGGCTTTAAACACAATAAGGCTGCAGTTACGGTACATCTTTTTGTCAAACAATATCAGCACATAAATTCCATATCTGTCTGTAGCACCCCTAACGGTAACGCGCTGTTTGGATTCTAATAGTGGTGGCGACTCTGGCTCTTAGGCTCAGGAGGTATAATCACATACACATGTTCTTATAGATCCATGCTCTGGTTGCACACACAGTAGTTTTCTGCTCAGTAAAACACACTATTGAAGTGGATGTCTAAACAGTAATAATAAAAGTGTTCAAACCTTGTGTCATGTCTGCTTCTGTTGCGCAGTTCTCCTAATGAAGTGTCTGTGAAGAGTCTGTGAAGTGTCTCTGGTCCACTGACGGTCCAGCTCCGAGCGCGTGCTTTTGTACGCGCTCGGAGCGCTCGTGTGAACAGGGGGCGTGATCCGCAGCCTATCCAGACACAAGCACTGACGCACATGACGCACAGTAGTTTCTTCACTCTCGGGTGTTTCTCATTTCCAAGGAAGTTGTTTCCAAAGACCACTGTGTAGCGCCCCTGGGGCGCACACAGTGTCCCCAGGGGGCGCTACACAGTGGTCTTTGGAAATGATGAAGAACACCACACAGAGGGGCTCTGATGATGTGGATTCCAATGAAAACAAAGTTGTCTGGAAACATGAAAAAATAGTTCTCCTGTATTTTTGTCTGGCAGTGAATGACCAGATTTGAGCAGAGCGCTTTCGCTAAAACTGGATAAAAAGGGAATACAAATATTTAGGAAGTAATCTGGAGAAATTTCATCTCAGAACACAATTTATCACTCATACACAAGTACTGATTCATGTTTATCTTGAATCAAAAGCCCGTTTCCAAGTCGATGTTATTGCTTTACCTGGTATGTTTCATAGTATGGCATTAAAGCTACTATTAGTAATGAGGTGGACCAGCACCTGTTGTATTCTCACATATAGATGTTATCTGTGTCACTTCTGTCTTAAGAATGGGCCATCTGCCATCTACTGCTAACAAACCAAGTCTAATAAACTTACAAATGGTAGCTTTAAACTGTTCTGTTTCCATGGAGATTATTGAGTGACACCACCAGGCCAAAATTCTAGTCAGATCAGTGGAGAGGCAATCCTTTTCACAGTAACAATGCATGTTTGAGCAATAAAAACCTGTAACTGGCTCAGTCCTGAAGTCCTGTTCCACGGTGATAATAAAAATACAATTTCTTTAGACCATATACTGTGATTTTCCGCATCAAATGGTTGAACTTTCTCTTCTATTACAATGTGTCTTATATGTGTGTAATCCTCAGTGGTCCCTGTAGGTTCCATAGTGTCCATGGGTGTGCACTAGTATATGTGCTCTAGACTTGTTTTGATACAGAAAAAGATAACTCTAAAAACATTCAGGAAAGGTTCACTTCTGTCTTGTCAAAGGGACTTTTTTAGTATCAATCTGTTCAAAAAGTATCTAGTTTTATTATCAGGATTAACTTGACAACTTTAACTTTATTATCGATTAACTACTCAGAGCAGTACCAATGTATTACAAAGTATCACAACTCTATTTGATCATAGTGTGCCTGTGGACTGTGAAGGTCTTTCACAATCACATATTATCCTCTGTCCACCTTCTGCAAACATCACGCTCCAGGGTTTACTGCTCAGAGACGGGTACATGAGCTAAATGTATTCTTCAGTAACATGAATATTACTCAAGTAGCAGTAAAAAAGTACTGGAAAACTGGAAACACATCCAAAAGGGCCAGATACAGAACCATTAAGAATCTTTAAAAATGTTGCATTTGACACAGGTTTGACAGAGCCACACGTTTAATAAGCCTGAAAGTGACATGCTCAGAGTGTATCAAATCAACATGTGTGTTCAGAAAAGATTAATTTTTGTCCTGTGGATGTGACTTTTTTAGTATTGATGCCTGCTCAAATGTGTATTCAGTTTTAAAATCAGTAAATATCTGATTTTCGTACTTTTGCCCAAAGTAGGAGTAAAAATATGGGTTCTGTAAACTCCTTAACTGGTCACTTGGGGACCGTCGAGAGTCCTTTTGAGCAACATTTTTTTTTTTTTTTTAAACATGAATATTTCTGGCTATGTTGTGGTCAGTCATGTGAAACTTTCCAGAGATTCATGAAAAGTAACTGTACTCTTATTCTGTAAAGCATTTTGATTTCCAAACATGTTTTCTAGATCCAGTAAAAATAGGAACACAAATAGGAATTGATGTACTGTATGAACTCCATCATCCGACCACAATTAATCATGCACAAGTACTCCATTGACAAGAGCAGTATTTACTTGCAAGTATAATATTTACTTAACAAAAGTGTACCTGCTTCCTCTCCACACCTTTTGGCTCCTCCAAATGTTTAAAATGCCATTTCTGGTAGACACAAAAAAAGCAATTGATGCCACAAATCACATAGTGTAACACCAGACACAGCCAGGTGATTTGAAAGTACTTTTATTAAACCTGTACAAAATTAGCAACCATAGAAATTAAGCAGACATTGTTGCACATGTTTCAACACACTCCAATACACAAATGTGACACATATGAAGGATCACTTTAGTGCTCAATATGCAGTTTATTAGGCCCATTACACATGTATAACATTAAGAATAGTGATTACACTTTGTAAGGCAGGTTAAAGGTTTTATATTACACTAAATAGACTTTAAGTCATGTGAGAATTGTTCCCTCCTCACAAACACACCTGAAGTTTTGTTTCATTTTGGTCCTTTTAGTTTTTTTGTCTGTCTTCATCTCCACAGCTCAAAATGCTCTCTTCCACCTCGTGATGTCATGAAGAGATTGTTTGCAAGTTAAAAGCTACTTTTTCCTTTAAGTTCAGAAGAGATCGGCAATTCCAGGGCTGAAAATATACAAATGATTCTAGTGAAGGTGTGTGGAGTTTAAAAACACTCACCCACAGCGATCGGCTCCACTCAAATGAGGCTTGCCATGCTCCCGGTTACAGAAGCATCGTGGGCCAGTCTCTATATTATGAATAGAAATTTTTTAAACTAACAAAATAGTGGAAAAAATGAGGATCATATATCATGTAGAGTGGGTGGATAAGAACATTTTAAGACCAAAATGACGAGGCCACAGCAGCAGGTACAGAGAGAAGAGCGACAAGATCCTAATATAAGTCAATGGAGCCAGAGTCAGTTGGGAGCCGGAAGTGCCTCCAGGTGAACTTCCTGTTTGGAACTTGGCGGCTAGTGTGTTAGTTATGTCCATTTATATACAGTCTTTGGTACAACCACATGGCATCACAAGGTGCAACAGAGTGTTTTTAGTTTGAGAGCCTAACTCAGCTTAAATCTGCAGGTTTGTGTGTTAAACATGTGTGAATGAAACACAACTCCATGTCTGATTGTGACGAGGAAACTATATTAGAGCAGAGATCAGAAAATAGCGCAATACAGGCCCCTTAAGTGGGAGCATTTTCCATGATATGAAACATGCGGCACAATTCTATTTACATAAAGTGGACTCTAAGTGGTGTTAGTTGTGGTGACGCTGGGCTGGGGTCCGCTGGTCACATCTACACAAGAACACAACAAGATTCAATCTCACGTAATGAGATTATAATGAAACGACAACACAAGGATTAGCACAAAGTGTATTTTGGCATCACAATAGAAGGTGGTCACTTTATTAGGTACAGTGAGTCTTACCAGAAGAACTTGTGCAGTGAAGGACATGTCACACTTCTGTAGACCTGCCCACACACGTGCCCCCGCTCTGAGCATACAACACACACAAGCGATTCAGGTGAGTCAGGATTCTACTACAGCTTACATTGGATTTTACTCATATACCACAGAAGGAGTAGCAGTGGTGGTAGTATTAGTGGTGGTAGTATTAGTGATGGTAGTAGTAGTAGTGGCAGTAGTAATACTGGTAGTAGTAGTAGTGGCAATAGTAATAGTAGTAGTAGTAGTAGTAGTAGTAGTAGTAGTAGTAGTAGTAGTAGTAGTAGTAGTAGTAGTAGTAGTAGTAGTAGTAGTAGTAGTAGTAGTAGTAGTAGTAGTAGTAGTAGTAGTAGTAGTAGTAGTAGTAGTAGTAGTAGTAGTAGTAGTAGTAGTAGTAGTAGTAGTAGTGTAGTAGTGGGTAGTGGTAGTAGTGGTAGTAGTAGTAGTAGTAGTAGTAGTAGTACCTGGGTGTGTTTGACAGTGCTGACAGAGGAGCAGAGGGAGGAGTTGTCGTCTCCTTCACACCATTCAGAGCTGTCCACTGCAACACAACAAACTCATGTCACAACACAAAACAAACTCCTGAAGCATACAAAGTGTTATTTTGAAGGCAACCCCTTAAAGAAGAAGAAGAAGAAAAAAATGTCTATAATAGATTTTTTTTTCAAATTGGTTGCAAAATATTAGAAAAAACTGGCATCAAAGAGGTTAATATAGTATGGTAATTTATAATTCCAATATGTCATTCTGAAGAGAACCCCTTCATGAAATGAATAAATAAACAAATAAATAAATACATCTTTGAAAAATATTAATGTTTGACGATTTTATGACAAAATGAAATACACAATTGCACAAAACTCTCCCAGGTACAGGGATTATCTTGAAAACTACCTGCTTGTCAGTCACCATTGACCTTTGACCTCTGAACAAAAGCATTCCAGACTCCAGACCCACAGCTGTAGACACTTTGGACTGCCCCCGAGACAAAATATCTTTATCACCACATTTCAAAGTCATGGTACACTGATATAGCCCATCCTTCAGTGTCTTTGGGTTAAAACGACTCAGTCAAATGAAGTCCATTGAGGCTTACGCTTATAGTAGCAAATTTGGAGCTGAGTTCCATATTTGCATTTCCAACTGAGACTATCACAGTAAAAAGCGACAACTAGCAGGTTAGCTCTGTCCATTTCTATATACGGTCTATGGCCCGATCCTGCTCAGGAGTGATTCGCTGGATTGATTTATTTGATATGGACCATGTCTGGAATACAGAGTAAAGATGCTACATTTATATATAGGCAGATAACAGAGATTTACAATACAACACAAAACACTGAAGACAAATGAGGTTATTGTAATAACTACTCCACACATTGCACATTGTTTGTACTGTTATAATGTGTTGATCTCTTAAACATCTTCTCTTTGACATTTTATTTTACACCTTAAAGGTGCATTGTGTAACTTTTTCTAGTGTAGGGTCCACAGCATGATGTTAAACAACCCAAACTTAGATGTATTTTTGAGTTAGAGTTTATTTATTTGAACATTTAAAAAAAGTTATGAAGGCACAACCAGGGGTGCAGTAGAGGCCTGGGAGCTTGAGAGTTCT
>KN506801.1:0-10576 GCA_000787155.1 Scartelaos histophorus
TTTTGTCCCTTGAATCATTTTAATACTCTTATCAACCTAGAAAAGTGGATAAGCTTGCTTTGTGCAATTGTTTTTTTGTTTTTTTGTTTTTTTTTTGCAAACCATAACAATTGTCAGTGAGACAACTGTGTGTTCGATGTTCCATTCTCTAGCTAGTTTCATGAAGTGCTCTGCAACAATGTTTGCAAAGTGCCTCTTTTCTGTCGTCTTAACAGTCAAAGCATGCGACTGTGGGGTGAATAATGTGCTGTGACCCCTAGGTAGTTCTCATTACTGAGGAACGTCCAGTAATCTCCAGTTAGCATGAGTGTGTCTGCCTCAGCCTTGCTGGAGAGAGGCTGCAAAACTTGTGTCGCTGTCCACAGTCCTCAGAGGAAAAGGTGGATGTGCCGTATGTTTTGGGGTGGACTTGATTTTATGTTTTCCTCATATAAGTAACTTGAGCGCACCTGACAGGGCTTAGTCAAGTTCAACCAGGACTTCTCCGTTTTGTACATATTATTTTTGCTTCCGGTTTACACCTGGAACTTATGAAAAAGCTTACGAAAAAACTAGTTCACTAGGTCACAGAGCATTAATTTTGGTATTAACTCGTTAATGACACGATAACTCCTTAATGATGTGATATCATATATATTTAGGACTGTGTATATATGTGTGTATATATATATATGCACACATTTATATATTCCTAAATCAGTCTGATTTAGCATATTATACGTGACAACACTTAAGTCTAGAACCTCAAAAAAAAAATTTCAGAAACCACCAATATCCAAAGGCTAATCTCACTAATTATTTTCTTTGTATTTTCGTCTCAAAATTCCTAAACTGTCCTTTTAGCAAGTGCAGCATTTGTTTCATTTTTGTCAAACAAGGCAGTGGAACTAGAACCTAAATATTCCCAGAGGGAAATTGAACAATTTAATTAAAAGTTTGCACCTGTATTCTCATCTGTCATGAAGATTATCTTGTATAAACAAATAACAGCACCAATAATGTTTGTTTATCACATTATGTCAGTGCTCTCATGAAAATAAACACCCATTCTGGTTACCATGGGTTTTCTTTGTAACATCTGGTAAAGAGTCTTGCTATTTACATTTTTCCATTTAGACCCACTTCTCCTCAAAAGTCATTTAACAGTGGAATGGAAATTGCTGCAACTGCAAAATACAAAAATGAAATGAATCTTCAAAGTTGTAATATGGGGAAGTTGGCATTGGAGTCTGTCACCAGGCTATTACATTTTAAATGAGCCATAAAGATGTATGTCGTTATGTCACACATAGACAAACACATCCATCCAACCTTATATTGTGTGGGGATGTGCAAAAGCTTTTATTACTATATGTGTGCGATATGAGGCTAAATAGAAGAAGCATTTACTCCTGAATCACACTTCTTGTATTTTGGAGTGAAACAATGCTTCTAATAAAAATACAGTTATTAATGGGTGTATACATTAGGCTGCATGGCTGGCTCTTATTGCCCCTCAGTAATCTAATTGAAAATAATTGCTTTAGTTGCAAAGTACCAAAATTAAAATCTTTCCACAGTGGGACGGTGACACATGGGTTTTATTTCATTAAGATTTTTTGGACTATCTCTGTTAACTCAGAGAAAATATCATGGGTTGCCATGGTTATTTAATAAAATCGTAAAACATCTCACAGAAGATCAGATGAACTTTACTATTACAGAGGTTGGATCTCATGACCTACTGACGTGAAGTATAAAATGTTAAATAGATACTTAATGAATTAATTAATTCAAATAGTAGTATAAGGAAAGTGGAGGAATACACAGACATTTAGAATTTAGAACATGGCTGGAGAACAGGGGCCTATATAACTCTATGGTAGATTCACTATTTTTGAAAGAAATAATCTTATGATCCACAAATGTTGAACCTTGGCATTATTTGTTTGAGATCATCAATCATTTCACTTTTGTTCATTGTACTGATAAAGAAGACGTACCTTGTGCCAGATTCATGAGGATAGGCCCTGTAATTAAGTATTAAAGAAATATAAACAGAACCATACACCAGGTCAGCATCTGACGGTCAAACAGCAAATTCTAAGATTATAATTTAAAAAAGATTGGTCGTAGAGGTCAGTAGTAGTTGATACAAGATCGTTTTACTTCTATTCATGTCATATTAAGCTACAATAGTTATCCTTCACTGGAAACTTTGAGTACTTCATCCAAGCGACACTCTCACACAGTTGGCATTGTAACCCTGTCGTGTCGTGATTTCTCAAACTGTCCTGTTCTGTTTGTGGGTGTACTGCTACTGCTGCTCCTCCACTTCACCCACTTCATTTACAAAACATAATTTATGCACCATTCATTCAAACTAATCTCTACTTTGCTGTGTGTGAGATCACTGACCACCAGGTAACCCAGAGTCCCTTTGGGGCCCAGTCTAGCCATGACCCCACTTCCTGTTCTCTTCTCATTCTCTCTCACAGATATTCAAAGATGTATTGTACTTTGTCAGTTCAGTCCAAATGTTCTGGAGATATATTGTAGGAAATGGTGCTCACACTGACCGTATCTTCCGGGACAATTCAGTATTTCTACACTCACTCTTGCTTTAACCGAGGAAACTTTATCCTAAGATCAATGTTGCAGTCTTGTTTAGCGGCTCACTATCATCAAATGCAGCGTCTAGTTGGGTTTTTTTTTGTTTTTTTGAGAGCCAGGGAAAGCAAACGGACAGGGCCATCGTGAGGTCTATCAGCGAGCGGTCGATTTTCTCCAGGTCACATATTACATTACCCTGAGGGATGATAGCGGAGCAGGCGAGCACACAAACACCACCAAAACTGTGAAGAACAAGTTGTAGGGACTAGCAAGGGACAGTTATTACAGCAAATAGAGTTTTACTTACTAAAGTCAACCTCATATTTTACATTTTGATTTATGGCACAGAGTAAAACTGCTTTCTATACAAAAGTGTAAACCAGTTGTCGAAGAAACGCTCTGTCCTAAAGCCACAATAATATTACACTGTTATAGCACTTGTACCTCACCTCATATTTACAGGACCCCAAGATGCCCTGGGGCAGACTGTCTTTCTCTCTTCTCCAAAATACGACATATTATTGTGTACTGGCTAAAGTATATCTCATTCCAGTAGACCTTTTGAAAGTTACATTAAAGTAAAATAATGCTTACCTTTCAGACAGTGTATCCCTGTTTTTTTCTCTGCATTCTTTTTAGCATTGTTAGGGCCAAAGTGGCAAACTCTAACCATGTAAGAATGGTAAAAGGACATACATTTAACATTTTAAAATATTAGGGCTTTGCGTTTGATATTAATAAGAATTTTCCACTAAACAAAAACATCTATTTCTATATTTTCATCACTGTAAGAAATCTAACAGTGGTCTACACTTTCCTCCCTGTTTTATATGTATAAATTCAGCACTTTCAATGGGTGTAAACCTTAAATGAAAAAGGCATCATTGTTCCTGGGCTTCAATCCTCGCTGAATAAAAACAGGATACCAAACAGATTTGGATGTGAAAAACACAGATTTGTTGCCTGTCAATTCTGAGCTTGGGGTCTTGTTGAATATGCGTCAGCTTTTGCACTACTGTGGTTACGGTCTGAAGGTTAGCGTTCATCTTATGAGATAAACTTGTAATTAAAACAGTTTGGCCATCACTGTTCAAAAATTACAAGTAATGTTGATGTATTTATTTACACATATCAGCAAGTTTTCTTAACTATCCTTCAGTCTCTCCCAAAAAGTGTCCTGGTACGGTTCAGGAACAAAAGAACCAAATTGGAGCAAGATTACAGCCATCGAAATCCAAGAGCTTTCTCAGAAATCAACCATAAAAAGCCTGGAGTGTGCAGGTTGAAGTAAGGTCGTGAGTCACTTGGCATTTTGATTTGTGGGTCTCGAGATGGAAAGTTTCATAAAAAACTGGTGGAGCAGAATAGAATACATTAACTACTTTTTATGCTTTGTTATCTGCAGAATAATTATCACTTGATAAGGAGGAATGAACTGATAATGAAATACAGTATGGGAACAGCAAAGGACTTACTGTGCATTTTAGAACAAAAAAACAAAACAAAAATCCATTTTCAAATCAAATGTCCGTCTTTTAGTATAAAAAATAGACATGTCTTACATAAACTGTATTATGAACATTTAAAGCTTCAGCATTGCACATTGAGTTACCTTGTGTATGAATTGTGAAGTATAAATAAAAATGTCTTGCTTTCTGGCTTCATTTCAGACCTAATTGCGATGTGATTGTTGATACCATGTCATTGTTGTATGGTGGAGTTGTTACGACACTCAAGATGGTTAGGAAGGGCATCTGACTTTAAACCCTGATTTGCCTTAAAAATAAGATCATATTTGGGACACTAGAAATAAGTAAAGTAACCACCCACTTGATTGTCCTTATTCAAATGTATTTACCTACAATAAGTGTAGTTGTATATAGTAAATGAAACTTAGTATGTGTGTATTATATTACATTAAACTTAGTATGACTTTACAAGGAGTCACTGTTATATTTCTGAACAGGGATGCAAAAGCCTGTCAAGGTGAAAAACAAAAGTTTTAAGTGGTACAAATGCTATAGCACTGATCATTTGGTAAACATCCTCCTGATTTCGTGATAATGTCTCTTACATAAGTAAACTTAATTTATGTTTGTACTTGAGATGCAAAGATGTGAGTTTCATGGTAATGTGATCCTACCAACCTCAGCTTAGATAAGTGTTAACGCTGTGATGCTAAAGTGTATCCTCTAGTTCAGTTGTCACACAGTAGTAAACTAAAATTGGGTTTCTTTAATTTACCTTTTTAGTCAATATCACCAGCATCACCATCAGTCATTAACCACCCTGAAATTACTGAAATTAGGAGGTTGATTTTCACTGTACTCACTACTTTTTTATTGATTCATTGAGGGATAGCCCATTGAAATGATCCATCTCATTTTCAAAGAGCTAGGTTTGGTAGATTCTGTACCATTGTGAGATAGTATAAGGATTTTGTGAGCCAGCCATCCGCACTGTACTTCACATTTTTTCCTCTCCATGTGAAACATGGCAGAGCTGGAGACCAGGACACACAGCGCCCAGAGCACTCCTCCTTTGTCAAAACTATTCTGTTCCAATAAGCACCAATGTCTCTGTCACTTGTGCCGCGCTGCCAGGGAAAATGCAGTATTTTCATACCCTTGCCTTTGACTTGAACTCTTTTGCCACAATTCAAATATTGAAATGCCAAAAGAAAGAAAAGACTCTGCATTGTTGAAAGTCGGGGGCTGCAGGCATGCAATTTTAGACCTGAAACAGCGGATCCATCGTTCAACAGAGAATGACTAGATACTATAACGCAATAACTGTTCAACTGCTCTGGCTGCCAGAGTCTCCCAGATGCACTCTAGATCTTTGCTGTGGATTTTAATTGATCCACATTGACGTGATTGATGTGATGTCTTATGGCCGTATTTACCACTCTAAGGAGATGACGCCAGATTGGAGCGTAAGGAACATATTTTAACTCAACAGCCATATATCTGTCTTGTCGAGGTACTGGGTGGCACTATTCATTTGAATCATTTCTGTGAGCTGCATTTAATGTCAGTGGGAGAGATCCGAGTCAAATGTTTTAAGTTTTCAAACAAACAAATTCTGTTAATGTTTAGGCATAATTCAGGATTTTCACAAAATGACGTCTGTTTAAAAAAATCATGCGTTTATCTGTGTAATCGATCAGTTTTGGCTTGCACTAAATGCCTTTTTATGTTCAGCAATGGCCTCCACTGCAAAATTATGAGCTGTAGATCACACAGAGGAAGTTATTGACTTCAGTACTCCAGGGGTCTGATACTTGAACATTACTCACAGTCACAAGTAAAAGTATTTACCAAAAATGGCACTAACTCTGAGTGCCACTGATCAAACTATTACTACAGTCTTAGATTTCAAAAACATGTGTATTTGAATGTATTTATTTGATTGGGGACAATGCATAAATGAAATATTGCATGGACTGGTTGATGTCACAGTTACATTGGCATCTGGCTGTGGCGTATATTGTGATCGTATATTACAGCTTTCGTTTTATGCTCATGGAGTGTGTTGCAACAAAATGGGCTCTTAACCTTAACCTTCGATATCAGCATAAATAAACACAACAGAAATTCATTTTTTGCAATAGCTTCAAATTATAATATCATCCAAGGATAAGGAAACAATATTTAATTACTAATCGAACTATTCTTACTTTTAGAGAATGTTTGCTCATTTAAACTTAACTTAAACCTCTGTCATTTGCATATGATTCAACCAGGCATCACACTCTCCCACAACCCTTTAAAAATACCTATTCCCTATCCCTCCAAGTCTCTCTTCTGCCACCACTGATAGAATTTGCCAACATTTGTGTGATTCACATTTGTGTGATTGTGTGACTCTTAGTCAAAAATGAAGCGCCCCGTAATGTTACCCATGGTGCATCTCCTTCATCACCGTCTCACTTAAGCTTCACTATACTCCTCAGTGACAGCAGGCTAACACAGGCCATTGCTGCTGCACTCAAAACTGTTGTGCATTATGCAAATTAGCAGCAGTGTCTCCGGTTGTGTTTTGCAAGTCCTATGAGCCACCGTGCCACATTGTATCTTGTGTATTCAGCGGGCTGCAAATGAAAAGGACGGCATGTCGTGAGTGGGTAGCGAGCGTTTTGGCACAGATAGATAATCCATATTGGTGCAGTTGTTGAACAAAGAGCTGGAGGGAGATGACAGTCAAGTTCAATATTCTTATAGAAAACAATTCAGGGAATAAAACCTCAGATGTATGCATGTTCAAATGAACGCTTTGCTATTGTCGCATGACTACAGATGCCATTTGATTTCTATTCTATGAAAATATTGTAAACAAAATGCTCTATTGTTTGTGTTAAAACACACTTTTTACACACCACTATTGTAGAGTTTAGAGATGCAATTGGGTTATACTGGCAGGCTTTAAAAAAAAAAAAAAAAGAAATAGGTTGCGTCTAGAAGGATGTCTTGTGTAAAAAGTCTGCAAACAGGAGATAAGACATATTAAGCAGCAAATGAATATTGCAGCACTTGTTTGGTCTTCCCAGTTCATGTTGGATCACTATAATGCACAGTGAGTGTCATAATTTGTAATGAATGGGCTTAAATATTAGCCTGGTGGTCTATTAGGCTCACTATGAAGCCAATGATTAGCTGTAGTGACCCAGGGATAGGCCAGGCTACTGTGTGAAGGATTCTGTCAACCTATAATCTTCACATTTGAAGTCTACTGCCTGGTATAGTGCTTGTAACACTCGTACATTGCACTTGTGATGGTGATAAAACGCCTCTTCAATATATTGTGCATTTAATTATGAGGCTTCCCCAGTAACAAGCGTGTGGTTTACAGTCCCCACTTCTCCCAGGGAGCCATGTTAACTCCGGCACAGATGTATCGCCGGGCCATAAGAGACGAGCGTTCCCAAGAGACATGCGGCAGAAAAGAGGGAGCGATAGAGCTGTGGAGAGATAACTGCTTTTAAAGGAGAGCTTTATAGCACTAATCCCAACCGGACTGATTTACAGTGTGCTTTATTTGATGCTGCAGATGAGTGGTGATACAAGGCGACAGAGAGGGGAAGGAATAATGAAGAGTGCTATGACTTATGCAGGCGCTAACACGTCTCTATGTGCGAGTTCAGGTGTGCCAGGCGGACATGTTTTATTCACGATAAAGACAGCAGCTATAGCTTTCCCATCTATACCCCATAGTACAAGCGCAAGGAGGTATTTATAGAAATGTTTTGGAGTTGTTGTTTTTTTCACATAAGCTTGTTATTTTCATAAGCCTTAATTAATTTAATTCAGGCTTAGTATGTCCTAAAATTAATATTCTAACTCCTTAATTTAGCAGTAACTAACCTTTCATTAATATGCTACACTTAAGTCCTAACCTAAAAAATAATGATCATGTAACTTCTTGAAAGGAGATTGGTCATTGTGCAACTAACAGAATATCTAATGAAAGGCATTATAACAGTACTTATTATATGACTTACTTCACTGATGAGTAAACCTCTGCATACCATATGAGGGAGATGATTTCCCATCAGGGAATAGCCCAAAGGAAAGACTGTGATGATCAGGTGACTAGCTACAAGACATCATAATCCAATCATTCAGTGCTTGGGGCAAATTCATGCTATTCTTTGCACGTTATCAAATTAATACTGGAGTCCATGGGATCCCTTATAACCTAAGAAAGTTAGCCTGTATTCTGTAATCCTGCCGTACTTAATTGTGCATGTAGTTTAATTGATCTGCTCAATAACACACCAAGTAGCTTTCGACTCTTGTCTCTGTGCATATCCATACATGCATACAAAGGCAGTTGTTCAGATTGAATCGGGTTGTAAATCTTGCGTGGTCAATGTGGCAACTATTGATATCGTACTAATGGTTGCCAAGGCAGCATCCGTCGTAAATCCTATGATGGCTCATTAAAATTTCTCCTCATTTCCCCTCTCACAGAAACACAAATGCAATGCTTATAGGGGGATATA
The DNA here is from genome assembly GCA_000787155.1 of Scartelaos histophorus. Lineage (NCBI taxonomy): Eukaryota > Metazoa > Chordata > Actinopteri > Gobiiformes > Gobiidae > Scartelaos > Scartelaos histophorus. The sequence continues at coordinate 8,597 of KN506801.1, forward strand.
ATGAACTTTGTCAAGACTAGCCGTCTACAAAATTGCAGCAGTCCAATTAATTTGTGGCATTTTAATAGGTTTCTCAATACTGTAGTGCATCTAGTTTGCCATAAAAAGATAATAAATAGAAATTGTTTAGACACAACATTTAGAAAAGCAATAATGCCCGCTGCTGAAGCCATGCATTGCCACAAACAACAATAATTAATTAAGATTCAACTGCTAGACCATGGCTATGTACACATTTTAAAAATATTACAGAAGGGAATTAGCTTTATAAATGCACCCAAAGTCAATAACATCTGTTGTTCTAATGCAAAGAAAACATACAGAATGTGGCTAAGCAACATTTCCTGCTATTGCCAATGTGTGAAAATTAGCACTGTCCCTTTTTGCCTCTGTCTCTCACCTACTTTATTATTATTATTATTTATTTTTATTAGTCTCAGCAGGTGTAAAAGTTTGCAGTTTAATTCTGACTTGTACCTGAAAGACAGAAAAGTTTGGATAGTGCTCATATCATCAAGAGGTGTCTCATTTGCAAGCTACCCTGGCGAATTCAGTTTTCACGCAGATCCTAAAGACATGTAAAACTTATTAACACCAGTGTATTCCCCTTCATTGCTGGGAGATATAAGATTTGAGATTGAAAGTAGGAAGCATGGTACCTATATAATCATTAGAATCCAGAGTGTGTAATTAATTTTGGAATAATGAAAGATAGATAGATAGATGGATAGATATTGCAGATTTTGGTATAACCACATAATAGCTCTGACACAGTTGCTGCTCCATATGCTTTAACATGGGCTACTAATGAGCATCAACACGTTTTGACACAGGTTCTCGTCACAATGTGTTGATTCTGCTGCTTCCTCTCACACTCACTCTCTTTCTCTCCCTATCCCCAGCTGGGACCACATATATCTTCGGTAAAGGAGGGGCTCTCATCACTTACACCTGGGCCCCGAACGAGCGTCCTAGCACCCGAGCGGACCGCCTGGCCGTGGGCTTCAGCACGCAGCAGAAGGACGCCATTTTGGTGCGAGTGGAGAGCACCCACGGGCTTGGAGACTTTCTTCAACTGCACATAGTGAGTACAGGCACAGATGGCACCCAGTCAAGATACTGTCAATGAGCAGGACATAATGCATAACTCACCTATAGCTGCTGCACAGGAGCACTGGGCAATGGGCAGCTAAATGGAGCAATGAAAATGTGTTTACAATAGACTTCCTGAGTTAGTCCAAACACCTTGCAAATGTTTATGGCGTAACATCTGTCATTAATATGATTATTAAGGAACGGTAGTAGATTTTATTTATGCATATTACACTTTCATACAGAAATTTGCCCTGAATGAGCTAGTTTCTCAATATCTTCATATGTAATATCTCCAAAACATCTCAATTCATCATCACACTGCAGAAAATATTTGTAGAAAAACACCAAACCCAAAGCTCAGGCCAGTCTTACTATGTGTTATATGCACTAAAGGTGAGACAATAAGCCGATCAACTTCTGTACCTACTGCTTTCTGTTCCATTGAAGCTAAGATAACCACTGAAGCTGCGTCTCCCATGTCCATGAACGCAGACATAAAGCCCAGAAATGTAATACATAATTCATGATTCCAGCCAGTTCTGAGCTAAAATTAATCCAGACAAAAGGGAGACGATGCAATCAAGTTGAGGATAAACATGTCTTTGTGGATGAAGGAGTGTGAGTGTCGACATCTGCGCATCTCGTCTTTTGGGAGAGGAGCTTCTCGGGATCTAGCTCCGAGACAGATGTGAAAAACAGAGCAAGGATCTGTCAAAGTAATAATTAAAGTGCACCTGTTGCCAAAGCATAAGGCCGTGGCGAGAGTCTGTCATACAGTAATACGCCAGAGTCAAAATGCTCAAAGAAAGAGAACTGAACCTTGAGATTTCATGATACAGTTTGGAGAAAAGTTGTAATTAAAAAAAAAAAAAAAAAAAAAGGGGC
>KN506814.1:2057-13604 GCA_000787155.1 Scartelaos histophorus
AAAACTTCCCAGCGGGCCTATCATAAATTGGGTCAACTTTGTATAGGATAATTCTACAACATTCTTAACACATTAATATCACTTTGGGGCTTGTGGAGTCTTCAAGCTGTAAACACAGAGAGCGTGAACTGGCGGTGAGGAGCACGCGTCAAAGCTGCAGCCGTAAATAATGAATGATTCAATTGACACCTCTTCACTTTTGATCACTTGGACGTTGTATATTGGACCTGAGCGAATCATCCGCGTTCAAAGCCCCAGTGCTGAGGCCATTTAATCCTCCATACAGGCGTCTGACTTAAATAAACTAATTAACAGGGCCTTTGTTGACCACAATGAAGAAGGAGAATCAACAAAGCCAGATCCAGGAATAGTCAGCATAAAGATAAAATCAGATATACCAAGGCAGAGGAACAAATAATTCATACTCTCATGGATTATATTAATGTTTTCAAATAATTAAATGACAAATTGAAGTCGGGAGGAATATTGTCTTGGGGCCTATCAGGCAATAATGACCATGAAATAATAATAATAATAATAATACAATAATAAAAATGATAGGCCTAAAGAGAAAAGTAGCATATTTTAAGACATTTAAAAAAGCGCATATCTTTAGCTATTCCATTATACAGTTAATATTCGCTTTTAAGTGTACGAGATTTATTTAAATTGAGACTTAATCAGTTGTCGGCCTTAAAGTCAGTGTTAGTGATCTTGTTTTCAATTTGTTACATCGATCAACAGAAAAAAACATCGCAAAGTAAACGCGCAGCTCCAGCATTTTCTTCAACAAATTAAAAATTAGATTTAAAAATGAAATGCAAACTATCTTTTAGCTCAAGACCTGATCAAGAGGCGAAGTGCTGCGTGATTGATCGGAGGAGTTCACAGGCTGGCACCCCCACCGTGTCTCCAGCGCGCAGGACGCACGGGATTGGTCAGCGTGGTGCAGCCGCCGCCACCATAAGCACCTCCTCTCATAAACCCCGTCAGAGCGCACGCACTTAACTTTTCCCATTAGTCCCAGGACAGGCAACGGATCGCAGTTTCCAACCTTCTGTGCAACTTATGGCACAAGTTTAGCAGGTAAGTGTTTGAAAAATCCGCTGTATAGCTTCTTTTTTCTCTGTCTTGAGCGGGACGCGGGGACAGGGCTGTAGCGCGCCGCCGTGGACACTCTCATTTCGGAGTATTGTTTTATCGCCTTGTTAAGCCAGCCTCTCGCTCTTATCTGTTTAGGGTCTTATCAAACGGTTATCTCATTGCTGTGAAGACATATTGCGTTTTGTTTCCTATCTCTACATGTGTGTGTATGTGTGCGCGCATTGGTGTGTGCTGTTATGTGGGAGGACAGTGATTTGACACGGATGGATCCAGTGCCTCTTAAGGGCGCTTGATAGGAGCTATGGCGATCAGTGCGCTTTTTATTGTGGACCAACACACAGCGCACGATAATGGCTTGAAAGCAATGATCTGATGTTAGTTTTTAGCTTTTAGTGGGTCGTTAAAAGTTTGGTGTGGGTATGTTCAATGTCAGCTGATCGTCTTTTCTTCTCCAAAACTGGATCTTTCCCATTGCAGGGTGGACTACTCCCTGAACATTACTTAACCTCTCCGTGTTTGGAAATATTCCTGGATGGACCTGGCCGATAACAGCTGGTCCATGGTTAAGCGCGAAGTGTCCAGCAGCCCTGGATCTCCGGCTGAGAGCTACCTGTCCGGTGACAGGAGAGACGGCCCCGTGGCGGAGGAGCTCAGATCCGCCGTGTCACAAAGCGAGCTGGACGCGCTGGGCCACAGGCGACACTCCTACGTCCACTTTGGACACCACAACAACGGGCTGGGCGCGTCCGAGGACATGCCCCTGTTTACGGACTTAGACCAGGGCAGCAAACTGGTGCTGTCCGGGAGCACGCACAAAACGGGCCTCCTGGTGGACCCCAGTGAAATGTACCAGACACTGGCCATCGCCGCAGCGCAAACGCCCACCGGATACGAGTCCTCCTCTGGGGGCTACAGCATGCACTCCAGCCCTAACTCCCCCGTGTACGTGCCCAGCTCCCGCGTGGGGCCCATGATCCCTAACCTATCATACCTCCAAGCCGGTGGCACACAGCCCAGCCACGTGTCCAGCCACTCGGTCTGGTCCCAGTCCACACCCGAGAGTCCTTCATACAGCACGAGTAGCCCACACGCAGCCAGCCGCTTCCACTATCCTCCCAGTCCACCGATGAGCAACGGCACGTCCCGGGACACGGCCTACAGTAACACTCTAAACGTGGGCAGCAGGGACCAGTACAGTCTGTCCCGGAGCCTCAGCGGGACGTACCCCAGCCCGTACTCCCCCTACGTGACGCCGCAGCTGTCCCAGCTCCCCTCGCACTGGACCAGCGGGCCCTTCGACAACACTATGCTGCACACGCTGCAGAGCAGAGGCGCACCCCTCATCCGAGGCCCGAATGGAGGTGAGTCTCATCGTGTCCTACACCGTTCCTCTATTAGGCGCTGCTACAGGAAATTCAATTAAATTTCTCTGACTGAATGTGTGGATAATACTGATAGACATTTCTCAGCACTGTTAAATAAGTTTCAAAGTAAATATTTTTAGTTCTAAAATTATTTTTTTCTGCTACCAAATCATGTACCTAATTTATGGTGACGATAACCTAAATAAAACGGATATTAACCCAGCGAACATATTTAAATTGTCTGGCAAAATAAAGGCCAATAATGTTAAATATAAGTCCCGCGTTTGTGCATTTTTTTTTTTTTTTAGTTCTCTGTTTGGTAAAACATAAAAATATTCGCTTGTTGCTTATGCTTGTCTACTTTTTTAACCAGTGTCCGACCTCCTGGATGACATGGGCGAGAGTCGGGAATGCGTCAACTGCGGCTCCATCTCCACGCCGCTCTGGAGGCGCGACGGCACCGGGCACTTTCTGTGTAACGCGTGCGGCCTCTACAGCAAAATGAACGGGCTGAGCCGACCGCTCATCAAACCCACCAAGAGGACGGTGAGTGACGGACACTTAGACTTACATTTATCATTAACGTCAAAGTACAACACATCCTACATTTCTTATTATATCCGCCGATATTAGCCTTTTTAAATTGGAAACTCTGTTTCATCCATGTGATTTAGTAAAATCTCAGCAAACATATATGAACTATACTGCATCTTTACATTATAATGCATTTTTAACATGTTAATGTCTGTCTATTCGAGGTTTATGTCTGTGTAACCTCAAGTGCTACATTTACGCACACATTACGCATTACATTTAAACACGTTTCTTATGAGTAAAATTAGAACTATGCAGCATATTTATATATATTTTTACTTATAACGGACATGTGTAAAGGCCATACTGAACACAAACCAAGAAGTCCCCTGTTTATATTGGGAAATAGGGTTTCAATGCCTCCATTGTGGTGATATTAGCGAAGTGCCTTTGGAACAAAGCGTCACGTTGACCTGTCAGTATTACTTCCTGATCTAAAGCACTGCTGAATAATCCCAGTAATGGTTGTATGTTGTTTTATGTCACAGTCTACGTCCAGAAGAATCGGCCTGTCCTGCGCAAACTGCCAAACGAGCACGACCACTTTGTGGCGCAGAAACGCGGAGGGCGAACCAGTGTGCAACGCGTGTGGCCTCTACACCAAACTACACGGGGTCAGTACTATCACAGAAAAATAAAATTATAATAGTTATAGTTAACTGTTTATTTAACAGTTTAGACAAACAGTAGGCTTATATTTATTTAGTTTTCATGAAAATATTTGAACTGCGGGCAAAACAGTTTTGTGTCAAATTTCACAGGTTCCTCGACCATTGGCAATGAAAAAAGAGGGAATCCAGACCAGAAAAAGAAAACCCAAAACTCTAAATAAATCCAAAGGATCCTCTGGTGAGTCAGGATTAATTATTTTAGCATAGTAAGTCTTTATTAAATGTAATAAATCAAAGTCTAAATTATAATCTCTTCTTCAAGGAAACAATAATAACACCGTCTCCATGACTCCCACATCCACGTCTTCATCGAACTCTGAGGACTGCTCCAAAACCAGCTCTCCCACAACACAGGTGAGCATGACTTTTATACAAATATTACTCTACACTGTGATATACAGTAAATATACAGTAAAAGTACAAACAAACCTCACTATGAATCACACAGTTTGTAACTGATGCGTCACCAAAACTATTGCTTATTACATACACTTGATTCATGTGAGATAATCTTTGGAAAAGTGTCACAGTTAGTTATCACATATATTTTTCCTAAATGATACAATTTTATTACCTTTTTGCAAACTAATTTGAGTCATACAATTATTGCCAGATGGAAAAAAGTCTTATTATAACATGAAAAAAAGAACTGTTTATGAAAAAAAGAACTGTTGTGTCTCTTTGTGGTCAACATTTCTGTCTAATTAAAAATAATGACCTATAGTTTACAATAGATTTATGACACAGAACAAAAACTACACGGACAACAGTAGCTCAAAAATACAATAAAAGTTAAATCTTATTAGATAAGCACACACTCTGTAATGTATTTTCAATTGATTAAAACTAATGATCTAATTCCCATGTCCGGCCTGTAGGTCAGCTCTTCTGTCCTGTCTAGTTCAGCGGAGGCCACCGTGTCATCGGTGAAGTATTCGGGACAGGACACTCTGTACACCAGCCTATCCCAGGACGTCTCCTCAGTGCGGGGTGATGCGTGGTGCCCGATGGCTTTGGCCTGACCCGTCCCTCCCCCAAAATAAAGACTATAATCCCTGGTCCAAGCACACTGTCATTCGGAAGTATACCGGAGCATTACTTGTTTCCTTGTTTGGAAGTGCCTGACTTTCCCTTCAAGTGCGGAATACCCAACTTCCAGATTTGGGGAATTTGGCCAAAATGATCAACATTGTTTTTTGCTGTGGACATCGCTTCTGGAGGCACTGGTATTTCTCCCCACACCTCTCTGCACACCTTTTCACATTGTACATAAGGGATTTTTTTCTCTTGGATATAGACAGTGCCGTTTTAAGCACAGGACAAGTTATATCTTTTCCCCACAACTGGAATCATGCAAAGACGACTTTTACAAATCAAAAGGGATAAAAGAAATATATTTATAAATCTTCCATTGTTGGCTCTGATTGTTAATAAAGATATCATTTTAGAGTAGAACCTCCTTTGTGTTTCTTTAAAAGGCAATTATAGTGATGCATGTGAAAGCTCTTACTGGTTCAAACAGGGTATAAATGACATACATTTTTAAAATAAATTATTTTCTTTCAAATAATCAAATTCCCCATGCCTTTAGTAAAACTGACATTACGGTACTACCATTCTTTGACATGTAAAGTAGTTGCTTAGTTGAACAACCCATAATAAATAACCTTTTTGTTACAAAGAGGACTGTTGCACTACAGGAACCTGTATACTTGCTCTGACAATGCAAACATCACTATTTTAAACAGTGGAGGATCAATTGTGACTGGATTAACCCAAAGTGAAAAAACAAATAAAGTTAACAAAGTGATCTGAATATAATTTTGTCTGATAGTGGTCCCTCTGTGTGCTAATGTGGGACTGTAACGTCCAGCTGTGGGGGCGGAGTCAAGTCCCCCCCATTCATTTACACATAAACATCAGCTATATGATTTTTATTTTTACCTCACAGTTTTATCCAATAATCAGTGCATTTTTTTCTGGAAGTATTTATTTTTCAAAATTATTTCATTATAATTTTGTTTTATTTGTGAGTTCAGCTTCTGGAGATTTATTTAATTTTTAGTCAAATAAATTGTCTTGGTGAAGCACGCAACTCAATCACAACTTGTTTTCTTTTGAGATATATGTGTGAAGTACTATGTTTGAATGTACTGTCAAATGAATCAATTAGTGTAACTCAAGACTAACAAATCAAATCGCAATACGTTCAGATGGTACAAAAACATGGAGGCTGTAGACAATCCTATATTATACACGACATTTTAAACAATCTCAAACAACAGCATATTCAAACTTTGAATTTAGTGAATACGTAAACTGTTTCGTATGTTGTCCTTTTGTCCAAAGTTGGTGCCAGAGTTTTAATATATAGTCATCTGCTGAAGACTCTCTCCAAATGTATTTTCCTTGTCTTTCTGTTTGGCTCCTTTACATTTCCCACATACATGCTCCATATTTCATTAAAACCTGCCTTTGTTGTCATTGACATGTTTTTAATGCTAGTCTTTACCACAATCCCTCATGCACTAAAGACTGAAAGCCCAGAGCACTCTCCCGAACTGCAGCTTAAAGTAGCTGTCACACTGTTTACTGTATGAGGCCGACGCTGCCTTTGAGCAAGACATGAAGGATTCTCGAGATGCTAAAGATTTACGTCAGGACTTAGCCTTATCAGTCGGCTCCCTCACGTATTGAGTTTATTGACCAGTGAGGAATTTGCAAGGTTGCACCACTGCTAGGCCAGTCCTATAGCTTTTGTACTCTGTAGAATTAGAAAAATGTGCAAAATAAGGTTTAAATGGTTAAGGAAATGGTCAGATGTTTTTTGTATGTAATATCACAGTATTCTCAGTTAATGCCAATGGAGAGTTTAACATGCTAAAAAGCTAAATGTATTTACTTAGTGACTCAGCAGCTTGTTGTGTAGTCTTTTGTTTGCATTTTTTTGTTTTAATTAACACATTTTTTCATCTCCAAGTTTTGCAGATATTGACAATGACGTTCCTTTTTAAGCATTCAATCGAGTTGCTTACTAATGATATTTCTTAATACTTCTACTATGAATAATAGAACCAAATGTACAGCTATTAATGTCTATCAGTCACAAAATCAATTCACTTTCCTATATTATAATGTATATTCAAGTAAAAGTTACATTCTTCATAAAAGTTCTGGTGCTTAATCAAAAGCAGTTTATATTATTGCCTTTACCAAGATTATTGTGCCAAATGTTATAATTTAGATAAAGAAATAAATCTGACACAACCCCCACATGCAATGAAAAGCACAGTTATCATAAGTTGAATTTTGCCGGGGTTCTGGATCCATGAGGTAAATATTATTTGTGTTGTGGATTTATGAGGTGTACCTGCCATGGCACGCTCAGGTTGGTTTCCATAGTGAGCAGAGGGAGGAAAGTTAAACAGAATCATCACAGAGATCCTCCCTCCTCTCCTCCGGGACTGTCCGGGGTTCACCAACGGGGCTCACACAGGGGAGAGAGGCAAAATAGCAACGCCATACAGAGCAGTTATTGGATTTATTTTCATGCACTACGTCCCCTTCTGATGCCAACCTGCTAAATCAATGCAACTGGACTGAGCACCAGTACTACAAATACTTATACACCTCACCAGGCCTGGCTGCAGTGTTTCTGCCCACTGCTTCAGACTGGTCGCCCCATCCAACTGCATTCAGAGAGCACAGGTTACGTTAACTTTGACATTTCTAAGTTTTATTTAACCTTCATCATACACAAAGTGGTAACAGACAAACTATGGTCATACCTTGAGAATATGATCTGATCTTAGAAGTTAGGACTGGTTACCACTTTAGATGGGAGACTGTCTGGAATATCTGGTGTAGAAAGGGGGCAGCAGTGGCTATAGTAGGGTGGACAAAAAGTGCAATTCAAGACTAGGCATTATTATTATTAAAATATCAAATGACAGATGTTGTAAACAGCTGCAGATGCCCTCAGAGCCTCCATGCTGAGTGCAGAGGGTTTTCCAGTGTAAACAGAGCTGACCAGGCCCAGGGCTGAGCCGCTGTGCTCCCAGAGGAGAGCCCCTGATGAGCTCTGTTCACTGGGTCTACTCCTCCGGAAGAGATGGGATCTGACTCAGCCCTTTGGAGCTTCCTCCTCTCACCAGGGCACACAGAGCTGAGGGATGCCTTCTTTTGTATCAAATCTTTTAAAAATATTATAGTTTAATTTGTTTTTTAGATTCTTAAGGTTGCTTAAAGGTGCACTATGTGACTTTTCTGGTGGGTGGTCACTTTGCCCGGAACGTTTCACAGTATTTCATTCACAGCCTCATTGCAGGGGAGCCCAAAAGGTTGTTGACTCAGCAGGCAAGAAAGAAAATTGAGTTTTAAATGAACTTTATGTAGGATATTTCTTCAAATTTCTTTACATTAGTATTGAGTCCACGGTATTAAGACTACAATACACTGTTTAACATGTCTAAGCAGAAAACATTACAGATGTTTTACGTATAGAGGAAAATATTATTAGAGGGGCCTTGCGTGATTGCATCCATAGGAAGACAGACTTTGGGAATGCTGTATGGCATTAAATGCATCCATCTCCATGGAGATGTGCATCTAGGGGAAGTTACAGGTCAGATCTGCAAAGTGGCCAGCCCAACTCAAATTAGAATACAGGTTTTTACTGATATTTTGGAGCAAATAAATAAATAACACCCACAATGACATGAATGCAAGACAGATAAGTTTAATGCTGTACTGTGAAACATATTAAGCTCAGGGACATCACCTCCATTAAGCAAATAATGGACCTGCCAGAAAAGTGACATAGTGCACCTTTTATAACACTAACTTAAGTATACACAACTGTTCTGAAAAACTGCAAGCATTCTAGCCCAGAAGACAAAGGTTCACAAAAACATGAGAGAGAAATAACATTATTATATTATTAAAACATTAGAGGAGAAGTTTAAGCCACTCTGACAATAGATCCCTGGCGGCGCAGTGATGTCCTGTCATAACTAAGAATAGTCACTGTTGGGTTTTTCAGAAACAGGAGGAGAGAGGGGAGGGGCCATGCTTCAGCCGCCCACACTGAGCTGGGTCTGGTGACATCTTTCTTAAAGTATATGACATGTTATAATGTCTATGGCAAAATACTATGACAGCTTTTAAAATAATATATTCAGGGTAGAAGTGATCTTACCCTTTCCCATTGTTTAAAAGCCGTTCTCTTTACAATTAAGAGCTGTTACTACATACAGTCTGTTTGAAATGAGATGGATGTCATCTCTTGCTCGAAAATAGTTGTTTCCATCACTTCTTGTCATCACGCCTGACTCAGCTTTTGGAAAACATTGAGCAGCTCTTACTATTTCGTTTACACAATACATCATTACAACCTGATCATGCAATACATACTCATCAATTATTACAGTTCAGGAAATTCCCTTTTATTTTGTTGTGTATAAGAAATAAGTAATGTATGAGTTAGTCCACCATCACTGAGGTCAGATTTGACTATCAAATTAGCCTGGACATTTGAACAATGCTGTGCCCATTTGGTGCGCTCGGCGCTGGGTTCCTCTAAAATGGAAAGTTATTTTATGACTGTGCAGTGCGCTGAGAGGAGTCTGCTCTTTGAAAGTCAGCCTCTAAATCATGGACGTGGTGTAAGTATTTTTCTGCGATCCAGGGAGTACACTTGGATTCTTGTGAGTTCAATGCAAGGTTAAAACTCTCTCTCACTACAAGGCCAAGGCGTTTTGAATTAGCTGTGTCGTGTATGGGAACCTGAGCACGCAGCCAAACTCAATACTTCCCAGTATTTCTGTCAGAACACTGGCCCTCGAAAACAAAACACAGTGAAATCACTGCGGCACTGCTTCATCAATTAAACATATGTCAACAAACAATATGCTAATCTTTGACTCTGAGGAGAGAGCGCATTCTCCAGCGGTGAAGTATGGGAGCCGAACAATCAAGTCTACAGGACCAAGCTGAGACAAAGTGCTGGAGGAAAAGGACAATTTTGTTTTAAAATACAGTTTGACGCACACAATTATGGAATGACATAGTCTGCAGCATTATTTTTATATCAATATCACAAATCAGTAATTATCTTCTCTATTAGGGCTGAGAATCACAGAGTCCCTCACAGTTCAATGGGCTTCGTGCTCACAAACCGATCACAATGTGGCGATGCATAACTATAATCCATATACTGCACATGATATACTGCACGCATCCATTTGAACACTAATAGTTCTTTGGTAAACCACTTGTGCAAGGTTAATATGAAATACTATCTACATTAATGAGCAAAACAGTGAATGTGTCAAGTGTATTGCATAGTTTCCTTCCTCTAAATAAGCAATAACACATTCTAGTGCATCACAAAAACATTTTTAACAACACACACAAAAAAACACTCTTTTCAATATATCAATACAACAGCGGATGACAACAATACAACTTAGTATCATGATATATTGATATTTTAATATTTTTGCACACTCCTACTCTCTATGGGGTCACATACTACAGAAGGTGGGTCATGTTTTTAGTCTTAAAAAAAAGTGTTGTCTGAAATTTGATTTATTTCTTCCTGCAACTCTCCGTTAGACAGGACAATGAAATAAAGTTGAGAGTTAGGTGAGACATTTAGCAAATTGCATTTAGCTCTGAGGATGGCGGCACATGCACCATCCTCCTACATGATGGATTTTCGATACAGATACTTATTCCTGAGTGAAAATCAGTTTGTTCTGTGAAACTACCAAGTCATGTATTTGTTTAAACAAGGTGCGGTGAACAATAAAGTCAGTTAGAAGAAGCAGTGTTTTCTATGTTTATTTTTGTTTGCTCGAAAGGCCATAAAATACACCTACTTCCTTAGCATTAGTAATATCCATACTCAAAGTCCCCTCACAGTTCTTAAGAAACAGGGCTGAGTCACTTGGGTCAGCTGAGGGCTAAAATGTTCACTGGCCCCTCCCTCTTTCCTTCTCCTTTTTACCCACAATGCATCACTCTGAGTCTGACCCACACTCTCTCAGAACGAGGTATGCTTGTGTAAACATCATTTGGTCCACTGAAGTCTCCAATCGTAATAAATTTTCATCTAGGGCTTAAGATAGCAGGCGAGTGGAGTTGAATTATACGCGACGTCTGACACAGGAGGAGCGCCTTGTCTCTGCAGTCCACACTGATTAAAGGTGACTGCAGTGGGACCTCTTAGGAACACTTGTGATAAGCAAATGAGCGACAGAAATAAATAAATGGATGTATTGGCTCAAACTGTGACCTTTGAGCTGTGGGGTTTTTATATATAGTGCAGGGCCATTCTTAAAATAACGCAAAACATCACAACACAGCATTGGAGCTTGAAGTTGCATTTGAAGTCCACGTCTAATCTGGTTTTAACGGAAACTAAACCAGGCCCGAAATAAGTTTGTATCACAGGAATAAATCAGGACACCTTAAGGACTATGTATAGACTGTAAGAGAGATTTATGAGTCTGGACTGTCCCTTAAAAGAAAAGATTAGTTGCAGTAGTAATGCAAAAGCAGTAAAAAGCAGCATTTAGAAGTAGTCTTTTACCATTTAAAGATGCACACTGTAACTTTACCGCACAATAATTGGTGGTAGATCATAGTATCATAGTATCAGCAGTGTAGTTGTATGGTAAAAACACATATATTGACCAATTTAACTTTATTTCGTTGCAATATTTTATGTTTATATGGAGGTTTATATAGAGATTTTGCCATACACATTGTTGTTGTGCCTTTGAGCAAGATTCTTAACCCACCTCGCCCCC
>JACN01104887.1:0-12369 GCA_000787155.1 Scartelaos histophorus
GTGTGCATTGTGTTGTCACGTTAACCCTTAAACATTCCACCATTAAAAATACATGTCAAATACCCCGTGTTACTGCCAAGCATAAATAAGATCCCCATTCAAGTCCAAACATTAAAACTGCAGTACTAGTAGATACGATAGTTCCATATATTTGGACAGTGTACCTTGTAGAGAGAGGCAGAGTTAGATGCATCTGCCTTACTGTCCTCCTCCGGCGTGCTCTCGGCCAGTGCTGGCATCTTCCCCAAAACCTACACCACAACATAAACATTGGTAAAAACGAACTTCATACTTTTAAATGAACATCTGGGTGTATTTTATTTAGTTTTACCTTGAGCATCTCCTCAGGCTCCTCCCCCTCACAGCTGTCCACTATTTTGGCTTTTCCATGTCGATCTGTGTCACGGATGAGGGATGCAATTTCTCTCACTTTCTGCTTTTCGAAGATATTGGCCTGTGAGCCGATCCAGGAGATGATAGTCTGGAAAGGACATTTTATTGTTCTAAAACCTCTGAACAGAAATCTTAAAATGACATCACATCACAAAGTGGAAGAGCATTTCGAGTGTTGAAGATGTCGACAGACTAATAAAGGGTTTAAACATGTGTGAATGAAACAAAACAATACAAAACAATAGTCCATTTAGTGTAATATGGGACCTTTAATAGCTCATCTAAATGATATATTTAACGTAAGAATAAAATGTTGCAGATAGTTCTGTCGTTTGCACGGTCACAGCAACATCAATACACAATAACAGCAATGCATTCATATTAAAATGTGCTTTAAATAAATAAGACTAGACCAGCAACGCACAGATTCACAGAGACCAGCAAAAGTGACTCAGGAACTGTGGGATAAGGTTAGTAGGCAAACATCTCTATCCTTAGTCTTCAAGCAAGAGTAGAGCTTTAGTATCTGGTGCAGTTGAATCATGGATACTATTTTTTATCACATAAATAAATGCTAATAATAAAATTGTCAAACATGTTGCTTCATCACCTTCTCATCTTATTTTCACGGCATTATTATATTTTTTCTCTTTGTGATTTTATTATATTGTGTAACATGTGTAAATAGTTCACATGGTTAGATATAAAAAGTCTGAGAAATCCATTTTGTTAAATTAATGAGACTAGGATTAAATATGTTTTTGTTTTCCTCCCACTCCATTTTGGGCAAAATCAAAGAAAAACGTACGTACATATTATTCCATGCTTTTTATTTGTTGTTGCCTTTGTTTCTGTTGATACAACCACACTGATCTCAACATTGATGTTTTTATGTTCTGTTGTGAAAGATAGTAAAATGTTTACCAAAATAAATCAATAAATAATAAAATAATGACGTGACGTGTGGGCAACCGTGTCCAAATAATTTCCCTTGTGGATCAATAATTTGTCTCAGTGTAACATCTCAGTTGATCATGGTTTACACGTCCTAGTTTAAAACATCTCACTCTCCTCCACCCAGTCACCAGCCGCCTTTCTTCCTCGTCACATCCAGTACCAGACTGTAACCTCCTGAACTCAAAATGCGTCACAAACCCTGTAGTATCTGAAGTCTCTCCGATAAGTGGCAGATCAATCGATAAGTGGCAAATCATTTGTATCATTTGGCTCAGTCTGTTGGCTCAGTCTTCCTGCTGCTTAATACAGTGCAGCTATTAACATGTACGGCCAGTGAAAATGAAAATGAAAAAACTTGTATAATAAGATAACACAATTATACTTTACAGTGATTTCTTCAGAATTCCATAGGGGTGTAAAGCTGATTTAAGTCATAGCTCTTTCTGAAGCTGTTACTCAACAGCATAAAAGAGTTCTGTACTGAAAATCTGTGTGAACCACATTTTCATTCAGACTTTGAGGTCTAAAGCCTGACACAGTTCAGATACCAACTACTAAAAAGAACAGACTTTTTTTTTGTTCCCTGAATGATTATGAAATTTTGTACACATAACAGCATTTACCTCACTGCAGGGATGGACTGAAACCAAAAAACGGCCCTGGACTTTTCCCCCACCGCTTGGCCCATAATCAAACTTTATGACTGGGTGGGGGGAGCGCTCGGCGCCGTTCTGGACTTCAGATTGCCAGTCCACCCCAGCCTCACTGTCAAACAATTAAAAACTGTGTGAGACTCTGACTCCCTCTCACTACATGTCTAAAGATCTGGAAGCTTTCTCTGGCCAGAGTCTGGATGAGGGTTACATAAGTTTAGAATTATAATGATTGTTTATATTTATATTTTAATCATTATATCTGTAGGGCCCTTCTTTTATTTCTGCACTTGCTACATTAGTTGACCCTTTTTTGCATAAGTTTCCTCATCAAAATCTGCAGAGATGTGAAAAATCAGGGGGCCCATGTGAGGCTTCCCCCCCAGGTCCCCAAATTTCTATTGATGGGCCTGTAGATGAGTGTGTAAAGGTGTGTAAATGTAAAAATGTGAAGCTTTTGATTTGAAAGTGAGCACGTGCTGCATACTAACTTCTCCGAGGTCGAGGATGAAGCAGTCCCCCTTGTTGAAGCTGGCCCAGGAGAGGTCCACCTCCTTGGCACGGATGTTGCGTTTTCCTTTGATTTGGTACAACCTGTGCACCGGCCCCGAACCCTGTGTCCTCCTGAAGCCGGACTCCACACCACCCTCCTGTGAACAATCACATATTGAGTTAACTTACCCTTAGAATATGTAGGATTTGTGTGTTAAACGTGTGTGAATAGAAACAGAACACAACTCCAGGTATGTGTTTGATGAAGAAACATTGTAAAATAGATCAGAAAACTATGTATATGACATTTGAATAGCACTGACTACTGTATCTTTTCTAGAAATTTTTGTGCAAACTACATATATTTTCAGTTTTGGGTAAAAAATATATAAAAATGGGTGTGTCCTGGCTGTAGTAGCCTCTGGAATTCCTGGTAGTTGGTGACATCACAAAAGACTGCCCTGATTACAGCCTTGTGTTTCTGATTACCCAGCTGCAGGATTCTGAAATGTGCATATCTGTTTGACTAATCACACTGTTCCTCATATATCCAGGCCCTGCCCCTTTTCCCCCATGACTCTCTTCTGTCGCCTTCCTGGTATCGGCAAAGCTCAAACAGAAATGTGTTTGTGGGCGGAGTTTTGTTTTGTTTAATCCCACTTTAAGGTCACAGCTGATACAGGCCTCTCCACACGGCACTTATTTACAATTAACTGTACTGCGGCACGGAAGATGAGCCATAAAGTAATAAATGGATAATAATGTAATGATAATGTCAATGAACCCTGAATGCGATGCTGACCTTGTAGGTGACTCCTCTGGGAAACAGGCCCATGAACTCTGGGGACTCGTAGGCCTGAACCTGCCTGTGCTGCACCGGGTCTCCCCCCAGGTAGTTGTCCAGCTGAGTGGCCAACATCGCACACGCCACCTGCTCATCACGGGACGACTTCTCACCTGCACACATATGTTCACATTTAGACGTTTCCCACATATAAAACCACTAGGGAGGTGCACTAGTCATAGTTTGACATGACGGATCATCTTTCACTCTGTTTAAAGGTGCTATATTACGTCAAATTGACACTTGAGCTTTAAGACATGTTGGAATGTTATTACCTCCTGGACTTGTGTTTTGTTTCATTTACACATGTTTGAGAAATCCTGTTTTTTTCTCCAAAGAGCAGAAATCTGTTCCACCTTGTGATGTCACCAAGTGGAAGTTTTCAAGTAAACAGCTACACTATATTACCAAAAGTATTTGCTCACCTGCCTTTACTCGTACTATGAACTGAAGTGCCGTCCCATTCCTAACCCATAGAGTTTAATATGATGTTGGTCCACATTTTGCAGCTATTACAGCTTCAACTCTTCTGGGAAGACTGTCCACAAGGTTGAGGAGAGTGTTTATAGGAATGTTTTACCTTTCTTTTATATATTTCTACCTGTGGCCAAGTGATTAGGACACCTGATTCTGATCATTTGAATGGCTGAGCAAATACTTTTGGTAATATAGTGTAATATATATGTAATATAGTGTACCTTTTACTTTTAGTTCAGTGGAGATGGGCAATTCCAGTGTTGAAATTATCCAAATGATTCTAGTGAAGGTGTATGAAGTTTGAAAACACAGTGGAGCACTTCTGTTATTACCCCATGACATTATAAGATGGACCAGAGTGTTTTTTGTTCAGGAGAAACAAATTCCAAGTATTTTTTGGATGAGGAAACAACATTATAACATAGCGTAATATGAGTTCTATGAGTAAACTGTAATAATCCAACAAAAATTCTGTTGATTTTATGCGCTTGGAGGTCAGTAAAAGATAATTCCTATTTATTAGTCACATTTCATTATTATAAAAGTTAGATTATTTTGGTGCATAAAATACCCTTGACTCCATGTGTGACCAGACAGAACAACACGCTTTGAAAAACTTTGTAAAGATGAATGGATCTGGAGCTGTTTCCCGTCTCCCTGATTTCAGAGGGTTTGACTGACACATAAAAAGGAGAAAAATCTACATAAAGGACTGAGAAACGCTGATTCAAGGTATAGTGTTGGTTAGGGTAGTCAAAGCCATGAGTTGAATTTTGACACCAATAGTTAAAGTGAAGCTGATCGATCGTAGTGATGGATGAAGTGTTTAATTATGAATACTGTTGACCTGTACCAGAGGTTAATCCATCAGTCACAAACAACACACTGACCCCGCTCACAAAAGGTGAAAGGTCATGGAAATACAGCCACAAAAACAGATCTTTGGAGGTCTTTGGAGAGGGGCCAGAGAGCGTCCTCTCCAGGCAGTGCCAATCTACTCAGTGTTACCTAAGCACCGGATACATGCTGGAAACAACAGGCCTGTGTGAGTACTGTAACAGGACTCATGCATTTTTAACGTGAGCCGCTTCCCTGTGTCATTCGGCCGTCGTCCCACTCCCTGGAGCTAAGGGTCAGCTTTGTGTCTCGTGTGTCATCAGTGTTAATGTCACGCTCATTACCTGCTCACCTGAGGACTGGGGGCACGCGCTAAAGACCACTGGACCATGCCGGATCATTCTAATATCTATTACTATTAGACTAATAAATTTTGCAGTGCGATATATAAATGAAAAATGATAATACTGAAACTTATTTATGTCTTTGACGCAATAACCCAAGAGCAGATTTAATCCACAAACACTGCACAGGCTCTTCTGGCTCCTACTAACTGTGACTCCCATTGTCATCTGGAATATTCTCGTCCCTCTCTCTGCAACTGCTGCAGCGAACTTTGTCATTTTGAACTTAAAATGTTTGTATTAAGCTGCTCTACATGATCATGGTGGTGGTTTTTTGTTTGTTTTTTTGTCCGTAAAAAATATCCTATTCCCAATATGAGTGGATCTCTCCTTAACTGTGGTTCTCCTCGAGGTTTCTCGGTTTTTTCCCACTTGAGTTTTTTTTTTTTTCGAGTTTTTCCTTGCCGAAGAAGGAGGGTCTAAGGACAAGAGACGCTGGGACAATTATCCATTTGTCTGCTTGTTGTTGGACATTCTGTATTTTTGAATTATTAATTAATAATATTTTTCTTGTTCTGCTCATTCTCTGACATTTTTGTTTGCTAATTTAACAATTTTGTGAAGCCCGCCGAGATAACTGTTATGATTTTGGGCTATACAAAAATAAATTAAATTGAACTGAATTGAATATGAAGTCTGGCTCTGTATTTGTTCCTGTAACCGTGAGCGTCGCAAACTTCCAACTTTGAGTGGAGCTAAAAACGCTCACACTCACTTTGTTCACTTTTGTATACAGTAAAAAGTACACACAACAGATATTTACAGCTTCCATCTTTCTATATTGAATGATAAGATGATACAGTCATTATTGTCACAGGCATAATTACTCACTGTGCATCAATGTTACTAACAGACAGAAAGACAGACAAATATATAAGTCGACTGATCCTATAGGAAACTCTATATATGGTAAAAAGACATGTAAATTAGCATACAAATTCTAATAAACTGGTCTTATATTATTGACTAGACCATGGTGTTTATTTTAAGCAGACCTCTTATTCGCCCGGGTCAGTTCCATATTGGTCCATGGACATACACTAGTCTGTGCTCTTGTACTTGTACTGATACAGCTCAACATCATTCTTAAGCTATTCAGGAAAAGTTCATTTTTGTTGCTCAAATGAGAATCTAGTTTCAATGCTAGTTTTAGTATCACTTAGTATCTGGTTTTGACATCACCAATACATCCTGACCTAATATATTTTACAGCTGGTTCATTTCAGCAGTTTCTTACCGATCCACATGTGGAGATCTGCCCCGTTCTCGCTGCGGTTTTTAAGCACCAGATAAGAGTCTCCGTTATAAAACGCTCCGATTTCGGTGGGGTCGAGCAGCACTGCCTTCATCTTCTCCACCCTCCACACCCACAGGCCCGGGGTCCGGACCTCTGGACCAAACTGACCTGGGACTGCGTGCATCGGGAGCATGCTGCATAGAGATATACAAAGGTTAAAGGTTAAAGTTACTTAAGTGGCTGTTATTAGGGACTATATTGTACTATTTTCTGAGCTATGTTATTGTTATCCAGTAGAATACATACCCGGAGCTGTGTTTTGTTTCATTCAGACATTTTTAACCCAAAAGTCCTGCATATTTAGTCCAAGTTCTTCTCTCAAATGGAAAACACTCTGTTCCATCTTGTAATGTCATGTATACGTATTCGTACGTGTCATTTCAGCCCTGGAATTGTCTATCTGAAATGAACTAAAGGTAAAAGGTAGTTTGTTAACTTGGAAACTACCACTTCGTGACATCACAAGGTGGAACTGAACTTGGAGATGTAGACAGACTGTTAATGAAATGTGAATGAAATAAAACACAACTCCAGGTATGTTTTTGAGGAAGAAAGAACATTGTGACCTAAAACTCATTTTTAATTCAAAGGGAAGATGAATTAGAAAGTGCAAAGGGAGGGTAAGACGTGCCACTAGGTCTGGCACAACAACAAAAATGTACAATATATTGCAAAAGAAATATTCCAATAAATTATAATGCTGAAGACCATTTTAGCAGTAATTTAAATCATTTTAAACCATGTTGAATGAAAAAATATGATCTGAAATAATATAATTTCACAATGAAACACATCAGTACATAATTAGTGTCAATAACAAGTATTATTCTACCTTCTCCACTTTAAATGTTGCAGTAATTAAGAAAAGGTATCGCACTTGTGCAAAATGTTCTATAAAAAGACCAAAATATATTGTGTATCTTTTATTTTAATTAAATAATTGTCACAAAAGACACATATATAAATATTATATCAATAGAAAATGGAAAAACAGGACAATTCTTAGTTGATCATATTGAATTGTCTTAAATCACTCTCAATTTTGTGGGTTTTGTGAAGATTGTAATTACACCAAGTCTTAACACATAATGAGGTCTTGTATTACCGGATAGATTACATCACTTTTATGTAACTTGAACCCAAAATGAACAGAGTGTCTTGGTCTCAATGCAAAAAAACAAGGAGCAGCCATATACAAGCTGTATCATGCTACAGCTAATAATGTGAGTTTATATATACAGTATATATATGCACTTAGGCCTGTCACTATAACACATTTTGATATATCGATATAGAAAATATAGATGATAAATGATATTACTGAATAAATAATTAGCAGAATGACACACTTTAGTACTTAGTTTGCATCTGTAATGAGTCATGGATTAATTCAAGCTTCTACGGCTTAAAGGTGCATTATGTAACTTTTTGGCTGGAGATCCATCACCTGCATGTTTCTGTGGAGATGTCACTGCTCCACGTGGAATGTTACACAGTGTGACATTAAACAGCTCCAATTTAGGTTTATTCAATCACGGGTGTTTTTATAGCTCCAAAGAACAGAGAAAAACAGCCGTTCTGACTGTGTGCGGTTTTGCCTCTCCACAGATTGGACCGGTAACTTGTGGTGTGTGGTTTGGTCTCCATGAAGACAGAAAGGTTTAATGCCATACTGTGAAACATTGCAGACAAAGTAACAACATCAAGCATTTGACAAACCCTCTACCAGAACTGTTACACTGTTTACGCAGCCCCAAAATATATAACTCTTTATAGCTTTCATATATTGAACAATAATTCGATATCCTAATAGAAATTATTGTGACAAGTCTATATGCAGATCACCTGATATATTCAAAGAGGAAATGTTCACAGTGAAACAACCACATACTTTGTTTCCTCTCCATCCTGCCCCAGTCTGAGCAACGCTGGTGGAAAGAGTTGAAGTGAGGTGATAGTTTATGTAGCACAACCAAGACCTTAAGATCTATTGCCTTGATTAGAGACATCTAGATAGATAAAAAGGCTTAAGATGGGGTTATCTCCCAGATACCTAGAAAAGCGCCAAGGCGTAACCGCAACCGATAAACAAATGCAGAAAGACAACCCCACATTAGCATGATTAGTGGCACATGTGTTACTTAGCCTTAACAAGCTCTTGGAAAATTTATTTTATTTGTTCCAATTTTGACATTTTACATTAAAAAATAGACCAAAAAACCTAAAAAAACTAAAACACACATTAACAAAAAAAACCCCACTGTGCAAACTGGACAAATCAACTGTCACTTATTTCTGATCTTGTCAAGATATTCAAAAAAATTGTCCACTCAGTGTTAAAATACTCATTCTAAGTGATACATAGTCAGCAGTGCACAGGAATTACAGCACAAACTGTCAGAAATGTGAATGCCCAACACTGTAGCCTCAGCTCCGCTCCATTCCTATATTATTACACGGATATAGTGATAATGTTATCTGAAAATAACATTATCAGTAGATCAGTTATCGTTATCTAAATCCCTCATTTAGGTGAGTTTACAAGAAAACAAGCCGTGACCTGCTCAATCCTCCTGTTAAACTGCGCTGGGACCTTTGAGGCAACTGAGAAGCGCAGTGTAAATTTTACTGCAGCAAAACTTTTATCTTATTTTCGATCAATAAAGCATCTCTCTCTAGAAATTTTATGGCATCTTGTAGGAGAAGAGGAAGATAATAGAGTAAGGACCTGTGAAGTTAGAGTTGCTTTGACAGGCAGGGTAAAAGTAAATAAAGAATTGCAAATAAGTAGCTCAATAAAATTCCTCCACTTAACTGCATAATCTCGTCTGGTACTTGTACTTGCGGTAGGGTCCATTCTGACTCCATCCTGCGTCCCCACGGGTCTGCACTGGCGTTAAGTGTTATTGCGAGCGTGTAGGGGCCTGGTGAGCGCTTGTGTTTGGGCTCACCTGTCCTGGTTAGCTTATATGCACCAGGTAACAGGAGCCGGTGTGATGAAAGCCAAACCCGCAACCCGTGGATACGAGGCAGGCGTCGGGGGGTGGGTAGAGTCGTATTCCTGGTTCCTGGCTAAAGCTAAACACCAGGCTGATCATTTCTGGGAGAGCCAATCTTTCCATTGACTTTTACTAGAATGATTTAAGTAGCTCTAATTGTTTTCCATCACTGTCAAAAACAAACCTATATCTGTTTAAAACACAGGGTCAGGGGCTGTTGAGTCATTTATACATCTGGATCGAGCAGTATAAATGCTTTTTAACAAACAATTTTTAAATAATTTTTGACATATGAGCAACTTTTCTGGTGGAGGATTAATTTATATTTCAATTCACTGTAAGACTTAGGTTTAACTCAGTCTTTTTTTGTGAAATATAGGTGTAAATTATGAAATAAGAGAAATGCAGTTTGCACTTATAATGTCCCTTTAATCACCTCTCCCATTTCCAGCGCTTTTGCAACAGCGTGACTTGCTGTCTCCACCCTCGGTTTGAGGAAGTAACACTGTCATCTTCTCAAATAATTACAGTTATTTAGACTGAGATGATGCTCAGTGACAAAAACATTAGTCAAAACTACTATTTTGCTCCTCACTTTTGAATACTCACTTAATGTTTCTTTTTCTCTTGTAAATTGTAAATATGCAGGTCATGTTGTTTTCAATGTTGTTGTTGTTGCAAACTTAAACATTTGGAGTATGCTGTGAGTACAAATGATTTTAAAATGTTAAAAATGACAATAGTTGCATGAATGACTGACTGCATTGTGCTACTTACTACCGCATTCTTGACTAAATACCGTACAAGGGGAATTTTACAAGTAAACAAAAGATTGAATGGGACTATAGGCTGTAGGCAGAGAGCAGAAAGAGTAGAAAACCGCATATGTTTTACCTTTCAGACTTACCTTACAGAGAAATGGGACAGAAGTGTGAGCAGTGAGCTGAGAATGGAGCCTCTGGTGCAAGAAGTGACTTGTGTTGAAAAATCTTGCTTTTTTTGTAGATAGCCCCAGACGTGCTTCCTGTAGGTTTTGCTGTGGCCCTGCCCTCTGACTCTGAGTCACAGCACAAAATGGAAAAAAGAGAGGAAATGTGGTTGAAACAGCTAATAATAACTTCACAATGTTAAACTTAAAGAGTGATTTTCTGATCTATGCTATAATGTTGTTTCCCCCTCAAAACAACAAGGCATATTTCTTTAGAGTTCTTCTTTCAAACCAAAAACACTGTTGCACCTTATAATGTCATGTGGTTATACAGGAAGTGCTCCACTGTGTTTTTAAAACCCATACACCTTCACCAGAATCATTTGGAACATTTCAGCCATGAACTCTCTACTGAACAAAAGGTAAAATGCAGCTGTTAACTTGAAAACTCCCGCTTCATGACATCACAAGGTGGAACAGAGCATTTTGAGCTTTGGAGATGTGGACAAACTAATAATAAAGGATTACTCAAACATGTGTGAATTAAAAGAAAACCCTCCAGGTTTGTTTTTGAGGAGGTAACAACATTATAACATGGCTTAAAGCTCACAAGAGTCATTTTTTCCATAATATAGGAACTTTAAATTGAACACATTGCATACATTTTGGAGATGTTATTGTTCTGCTTAAAATATTTCACAGTACTGCATTAAGTATCTATTTCTATAGATACAAGCAGACGGAGTGTCGTAATAAATTCTGGGCTCTGATTACAAATAATCTGGGCCCATGTTATATATGTTCTCTATATGGAAAATGCATATTACAGATTTTGTGAAGGGCCCGTACCTGCTCTGAGCCCTGGGTAAAAAGTACTTTTTAAGCAATGGGTTATATCTGTGGAGAGGAGACAGCTCACACTAAGAATGGATGTTTTTAAGCAATAAAAATCTACTAGACTACTAGGTAACAGAAGTTACACAGAGCATAGTATCAGTGATTATAAATACATAAATAAATAAAATTTCATAAGTAATTATAAAATGTGCCCTGTGTGTATTAATGTGATTGGCAATAAAATAATTAGACAATATTGTCATTATAATTCATTATAAACAGTGATTTCACAGTTACTAGGGCAACCCTTCATAAAAGCAGTCCCCAGACTTCCCTCAGTCATTCACACGCACTGCAGGAATGTATATGACACATATGACTCATATTTTCCACTGAGACGCCTTATTAGTGGATCTGTGCCATGGTCTGAGGTATTGCAACCATCCAACCACCCTGAGGCATTCTGGGTAAATCATATTTCATTAATACTTACTACCCCAAACAAACAAACAAACAAACAAACAAACAAACAAACAAACAAACAAACAAACAAACAAACAAACAAAATCTAAAATAAAATAATGTTTTGTAATTAGCAGATGTAGGGAAGTGGGTTGGTGACATTTAAGGACTGGAAATGTTGTGTCCATTTGCCAGATTAGTTGGTTTATGCTGCTGCAACAGCTCTGAGGCATTCTGGGTAAACCGTATTGAGATTCATTACTAGTTTAGTGCATCAGTGATCACCAAAGGACTTAGATATGTTCAGATGAACTTGTGACTGACTAAATATTATGGTTCTTATATGTAAATAATGGTAAGATAAAATACCTGAGGGCTGGTGACATTGTTGGTGCGGATTGAAAATCTTTTGTCCATTTTGTTTTAGGCTTGCTTGATTCCTCAAGAACCCCGGTGGTGTAAGGGCTGAAAAGAAAGGTGTCAATACAAGCAGCCTACAAAAACTTTTTTTTTTTAAATAAGAATTTTGAAGTATGCATGAGTTAAATTACACTGGACTGAGCTTGTTGCAACATCTACTCTGCCAGGCTTGTCTCGTGGAGTATTGCTGACTGTGGGCACTTGTAAGAATGAGGTCATTCTTACATGCATACTCACGACTGTATTTTTTTTTTTTTTTTTGAAGAAAAGGGCCCCCTACAGGTGAAGTTGAGGCAGTGCGTCAAACACCGATATAAATCGACTCCTTTTCTCTGTAGTGAACAGTCTATGGTGGTGACTGATGAATGG
>KN506820.1:7117-18671 GCA_000787155.1 Scartelaos histophorus
CGTGGTCAGCTGTTGTTACTTCCTGTAGGCGTGGTCAGCTGTTGTTACTTCCTGTAGTCGTGGTCAGCTGTTGTTACTTCCTGTAGGCGTGGTCAGCCTGATGAACCTGGCAGGTGGCTCAAACTGACCACACCTCCCATCGCCTGGTGGTCTCTGGAGGAGGGTGTCCCAGGTGTGTGAAAGGAAGAACGCTCCATCATCTTGGTTAATGCTGTCCGTGCCTCGTTTCCTGATTTCAATGGCCTCCCTGATCCAGCGTTTGTCAAATGCTGATCTATGACTCGTCACCACCAACACCGCTGACAGTTCTGAACATGCAGCAGCAGCCGGAACATGTCAACAAGGTCAATACGTGTCCCTGTATTGTCTTAAGAAAGAACCCAAGAAGCAACTGTTATGTTTTGTCCAGTTCAGTCTGACTGTGTTTCTGTTGTAGGGAGTATTATACCTCTTGTGACGCAGGACAACATAGCAGGCAGTGAGCGCCCTCTATACAACACAGCAGTGCAATTTCTCAAGCTCTTATGATGAGGGAACACTTGTAAACCATGGTTAAAGTTCATAAACATCATGTAATGTGTCTCATTTAAGAGCTCAGGGACCACAGGTGTAAATGAGCATCTGGTCTGTACAAATACAAAGCATACAATACCAAACAAACCTGGCATATTTAGCCTGAGCTCTTTTCTCAAACTGAAAATACTTTGTGAAATTATGTTATTCATTTTATTCCTTTTAGTTCTGCTTTTATTGATCAATTTTATTATCATTCTTTCATCTATTGTTTCTATGAATTCCTTTTTATAGTGAAGCACTTTTGTCTTGTTTATAAAATGCACTTTAAAAATTGGATTCAATGTGGCATTACAAGAAGTGTTCCACTGTGTTTATAAAGTCCACACACCTTCACTAGATTTGGATGATTTCAGTCCTGGAATTGCTGATCTCTACTGAACTAAAGGAAGGTGGTAACAACATCCAAACATGTCTCAAAGTTCACAAGAGTCAATAGTGCATAACTCAGGACCTTTAAAACCAAGTCACAACAAATTAATCAGTGGAATTGTACCCGCAACCTGAGCAGGAGCAAACCTTTGTCGTGAGTCAGTCCTTCAGCACACATCACGTCTGGAGTGAGCGTCCTGAGGCTTTAAATGGACAAAAGACGTGGAAAACTCCTCCACAAAAAAACTTGGAGCCTTTAACAATGTAGTGAGGTAGAAAGTATAATATTTGTATTTTGTCTTAATGGAGTCAAAGTAATGAGTACTCTCAAAAAATATTTGTTTTGTCTTAATGGAGTCAAAGTAATGAGTACTCTCAAATAAAAGTAGTGGTAAAAGTAAAAGTAGCCTACACATCCTCAAAATATGTACTTTAAGGTTCTAAATTACTCAAAGTTCTGCTAAAATGTTGTGACCTCATCATTTCACGTCACATGTTTGAGAAACCCTTTATTATTAGTCTGTCTACATCTCCAAAAGCGCTCTGTTCCACCTTGTGATGTCATGTTGTGGTAGTTTTTTAGATTAATAGCTGCTTTTTACCTTTCATTCAGTAGAGAGTGGCAATTCCATGCCTGAAATTGTCTGTCTAATTGAGTCTAGTGAATGGAGTACTTCCTGTATTACCAACAAATGTGTACTGTTTGAGAGAAGAACTCTAACCTTGTGTGTTAAATGTGTGTGAATGAAACAAAACACAACTCAAGATGTGTTTGTGATGAGCAAATAACAGCGTAATATGGCCCCATGAAAACACTGAAATACTAAAAAAAAGACTTGATTTTACTTCAAAACAAACTCATTGGACACAAGCTTAATCGTTCACTTCAGTTCATTTATTGGCGTGCAGTCCGGCTGCTCAGTCACTCACATACACATACAGTGTACTTTCAGTAAACAGTGTCTCCTCAGGTGCATATTTACAGTGCAAACATGTCCATACAAAACAACCACACGGATCACCAAACCAAAACACACTCATACAAACGTGAAGTCAAATACATTCACTGACTATCGGTGGTTGGCTCACAGGACACTAAAATGGACTATGTCTTTGAATAGCAAAAGGCTGTGTACAAAATTTTGCAAAAAAAAAATCTGTAATAAATATTTAAATTACAAATACGGTATAGAAATGGTAATGAAAATGGTAAGAAACATGACGGTTTTATATAATTGTGAATTCTGAAGTACGAATTTGTAAATTGGTTCTAAATTGATAATTATAGTCATCAGATTTGTTTTTCTGTGTTGGCCTTATTGATCCCCTTTTCAGTAGTTTTGAGTAGGAGGATACTATCTGCTATGATGATACTCAATTTACAAATCAGTCTTCAGAAATGTCTTAAAACCAGTGAAATATTCCATGCAGACATGCAGTCTAATCTGACAAGTCAAAACTACAGGACTTGATTCCATTAGTGTACAAGACAGAGAATGTCCACCAGATGTGCTGTTGTTCACTGCTCCGGGCAGCTCACACTGGGCCAGATGCAGAGGACATGTTCTACAGCGAACTCTGCCAAAGCTCTCCTCACCACTGAGACTTCACTCAAGATTCAGGCAAAATCTGTGCAACACGGATTCAAGTTTATTCTTGAGGTGCTCATCAAGTCTGCTCCAGTGGTAAACAAATGTGCCTGGTGCAAGTCCTGGATCTCAGACTCTTTCATTGATCTAGATCTTGGACAAGGTCTTGGACTAGTTCTTGGACTTTGTCATGGTCCAGTTCTTGGGTAAGGTCGTGGACTTGGACTCAGCCTTGATGGGCTTGGTCTCTCCTGTGGCTGTGGAGCACAGGTCTCTGTAAAAGTCCGATTGGAGGAAGCGTGGATAGGCGTTGTTCTCCATGAGGCTGTAGACCTTCCTCTGAGCCTGGAGGAAGAGTGTGGGGCTGGGGTTATCCAGGCCGACCGTGATGGCGTTTCTGGTCTGGTAGTCCAGGTTTATCTAAGAAGAAGAAGGAACAAAATGCATATTAGTTTAAAAATGCAAACACAATTCTAAGAGCTATTTGCTAATTGAATAAAAGTCGAGAGGGGTAAGAGGCTGCTCCTACTGAACCACCACACTGAACATCTTGTGCAGTACTTCTCTAGTACTCTTACTAAATACTTAAACAAATGTCTATCACTCCCATTGCTATTGTTACAGGAACTACTACTGTTTCTACCAACACCTATTACACACAGTTGTGCAACAGGATCACATTAAGTAACAGAGCACATTTCATTTGACTCTCCCTGGTAAATTCTTCAGACATGTTGAGACTGGATTAGTCCCTCACCTCTTTGGGCGCCTCACAGCACACGTACTCCTCGTAGATGCTGTTGGCTCGTGCCTTCAGATGTCTCTTGGAGCTCAGGGTCTGATACTCCTCACACTTGGACCAGAACTCAATGTTCTCCTCACAGAACTCCGACTTCAAGAAGATGAAGAAAGCTGCTTTACCGTCTGGAAAACGCAAACACAAGATTAGAACGTTAGCTTGATTTTGCATGCAAACTTTTCCAAATATCTGCACTTTATAGGTTATGGAGGTCACCTCTCCACAGATCTAACTCATAATTTGGCTTGTAAGTCTCCATAAAAGGCCATTAAACCACCAACAAAACTAAAATGTGAACACTTTTTAGAATTGTTATTACCTGATCCTAACTTTCTTGAAGATAAGGTCCAACATTGCTAGATTTTGGCAATTTTGGCGATTTTAAAATTTTTTGGACATCAAATTTTAGTCGGTGTTTAGTGTATTATCAACGCTAATTAACAGCACTTCCTTTGTTTGTCCTTAAAAACACGTCAGACTCTTCTGATTGGTTGCCCGGAGGTGAACGGGGTGAATGGGGTGACAGGTTGAGGGTTCTTACATTTATGAGAGAGGAGGTGGTCAAGTGACTGGCCCCAGTGCTGCACATCGTCAATGCTTGGCCTAAAGGCACAAAGGACAAAAGAGACATTATAATTAATTAAACTGGAAAAAAAAACATTTGAAAAGGAGGTGTAAATTCATTTGGAAAGTGTTCTGATGTGGTTACGACTGAAGGATGTTTGAGATAGTGTGCCCTACTCTTATTCTGTTAATTATAATTTCAATTCAAAATATTAATCTGGATTTTTTTCTTTTTTTAGATTTGTTAAATTTGGTAAAAATGTAACTCGGATTCACATGTCCGTGCTTAAATCCAGTTGTATTTCATTTCAGGAGTCATTTCAAGAGCAAAGTTTCAATTGTGTGAATTTTGGAATATTTTGGAAAATGTTACTCCAAAAAGAGATAATATTGCTTGAAAATAAATAAATAAATACAATTAAATTAAAAAAAAATTAACTAGCCAAAAAATATTGTAAAAATATTCAAATTAAAAGAATAAACACTAAAAATTATATAAAACTTAACCAGATCAAATTATTCAAACAACAAATACATTCTTGTTGTTTTAATTCCTTACAATCTGAATGTATTTGATAGCAGCTGAGAGAAGCACAGGTTAAAACCTTTTCACAGATGCGTGCAAATCAGTCACATATTAACAGTGGACAGAGTTAAATATTTAGAACTAAAATAAACTCAAATCAAATGTATTTACCTGCAGGGTTTGTTCTTGATCAGATGCGTGTTTTTCTTCAATAATAACGTGATCCGGTTTTTCCAACTTTTCCTCCTGAAAAGTAAATTAAACCTTCGTTAGACTGTTAAGCGTACGTCAGTATAGACAGACAAATAATCCTGCTCTGTTGTGTCTAATTACTGCTTCGTTTAGTGATGTAATGTGTATTATAAGAGCGGAACTCTGTACACATTTGAAAACAATGGTCCACAGACTATGGCAGAGCCTATGACGTCTGAGAGGTGTTCACAGTTTGCAGAGTAAACTTGTTTCAAAGTAGTACCGCTTAGTTAAATATTTACTTAAATACCACATGGAAATACTTTTTGTTATGTAATGTATTTGCATATATCATTTTTATTTTAATTTTGCTCAAACATTGTTACATCTTCAAAATATTTCACCACTGTTCACCGTGCAAATTGTGGATGATGCATTTTGTTATTTAAGTGTTTGCTTGTGCAAATAAACAAATTACTTTTCAGTTTTAAGGCTGTGCAATCAATTTATCTTTTTGTTTGGGTTCTAATCATCTCAAATAGTCAGTGATCAGGCTGTAGCTTTATTAGAAGTCTTAGTCAATCTGTTTTAAAACAAACAAAAAATAAAAATAAACTTTTTTTTTTTTCAAATTTTCTGTTAAATTGTGTTGAAATTCTTTTTTGTTTGTTTCAGCTGGTTTATTTTGAAAATACACACGCACTTGTTTAGAAATGATTAAATTGGATAGAAAATGGAAATATGTCTCCCAATATTCATTAAAAGTACTTTAAAACATTCACAAAATTACAAAACAAAAAGTTTAACAAGTAAAATGAACTCCTGTGCACTGATATTTCATTCAAAAATGGTCTCCATATTACAATATTTCAAGTACAACTGAGGAGTAAAAGTTTAACTGCACACAGCTGCCTCTGACCGTCATCATAACATGTTAAAGACAAAATAAAAATACAAAATGAGGTTCCACACTCACCTAATGCTCTTCTTCTCTGTGTTAAACTCTGCCATATGTTCACTAAGAGCCATAGTGTTAGAGTCCACGCTCACTTCCTTCATGCTTTTCAGATGCTGATGCTGTTTCTGTGTCTGTGTCTTTGTGTGTGTCTGTCTCACTCTGTCGTCCTTATAAAGCCTGAGGGGGCGGGGTTTAGGCCTCAGAGCTGCATGCTGGTTGGCTGGCCGCCTCTCCCGTACATAAACAGTGGCCTGACTGTCAGAGCCCTGGGGCGGATCTGTGGAGAGGCGCTGGTGACGCAGGGGGGGAGGTACTACTGCAGACTCATCTTCAGCTGCACACAAATGTCAGTGTCTCAGCTGAGCTGTTTTCCATAATTCCAGGACGAGCTAAATATAGAAAAAAAAAAAAAATGTAACCAAGATAATTTGCATGAACTTGTTCCTCATTAAGAAAATGACCAGTTTGAATAACAAAATAGTCCTTGTTGACAAAAAATAACAAAAAGTGAATATTTAGTGTCTCTCCTCTGGTGCAGGTAACAGCTGCATTCTTATATTGTTTTGATGGAGTTTTGCAAAGTCTCTTTTGTTCTTGAGTCCAGATAGTTTTATCTGTTTCAGAGACTTGCTTTGGATGAAACTTTGTACTTTTATTTGACTAGTTGTATTTTAGCATTAAAGATCATGTTTTGATAAGAAGAACTTGCATATACAAGCAGATTAAACAATATAGAAACAGAAACAGTTATTTTGGTAAACAGAAATACTGTTCAGTTATGGCAGCAGTGGAAACAGCACATATTGGGGGTGTCTGATAAATGTATTAAGCTCTGTACATATATCAAGACGAGCTTTTTCATGGTCACTGCTGTAAAGAAACTCATGCACTTAAAGAACTGGATAAAAGTATATCATATATAGCACTAGTTAAACTATTTAAAAGTAGTGCTTAAGTAGTTATTAGCAATGACAGTAGTATGTTCGTCTGTTTCATGTGTTGAACTCGTTATAGTCCACACACTTTATATTCAGTCTGATAATCATAAAATAAAACATGTTCAGTGTGTAGAACAATCAGATCAAACCCTGATCTGGGCTTATCAAGCTTATTGTGTCGACCCTCATCTCCAACTACAGCACGTTCAGGAACATTCATCTACTCATTAATACAACATGAATACAACATTTAACTACATTATAATAATTAAAAACAAAAAACTACAAGTATTCTAATTATAACTAAATTCTCTTTACTGTTGTTATTCTTTCAAACATCTTTCAATTACTGTTCTCTTAAAAGTTGTTTTGAATTGCAAAAAAGAAGTTGCTTGTTTAGCTCATAGCAGAAGTAGCAATAGCAGCAGTTGGAGTAACAGTACTAGTATTCGTAGCAGTAATAGCAGTAGTAGTAGGATTAGAAGCAGTAGTAGTAGTGGTAGCAGTAGCAGCAGCAGCAGTATTAGTATTAATATTATCAGTAGTAGTAGTAGTAGTAGTAGTAGTAGTAGTAGTAGTATGTAGTAGTAGTAGTATGTAGTAGGCATCATATGTATCATCATAGTAGCAGCGGCAGTAATTGTACTTCTAGTAAAAGTAAGTTGTAGGCTAGTAGCAGTAGGAGCAGCAGTAATAGTACTAGTAGTAGTAAGTAGCTGGGTAGTAGTAGTAGCAGTAGCAGCAGTAGTAAATATCCTACTAGTAAAAGTAATTTGTAGGCTAGTAGCGGTAGTAGCAGTAGTAAATAGTAGTAGCAGGATTAATAGTACTAGTAATAGTATTAGTATTCAGAGTAGCTTGGTTAACCTTTTTGTTTCCAGGTCAGAGTGTATCAGCTCATGTGACATTTCTTTGGAACTGACCCAACGTTTTTAAATCAGAAAAAGGAACAGAAGTAAGTAAGTTCTTTAAATCCAGAGAGTGGGAGTTTTCAGCCAAAAATAAAACCTTTTTCCATTTTGTTTTTTTCCATTTTGTTTACCGCACTGGAAAAAACTGCGTCCTTTTAGTGTGAGACTCGCATGTCCACAAACCCGACTCTGCCACGCTAAAGGTCCACAACAAGACTTTTTTTTCTTTTATAAATTCCAGTCTAGAAACATCAGAACAATTTAAAATATCAGTGACTGGAATTGTCGATATTTACTGAACTAAAAGTTAAGGTTAAGTCTGAAATCACAAGGTGGAACAGAGCATTTTGAGCTTTTAGATGACTCGTGTGAATGAAAAAAACACAACTCCTGGTCTGTTTTTCAGATAATAGTCTCAAAAACCAAGATCAGATTAGGCCTGTAACACAAACAACTTGGTCCTCATGCCCAATGTACTACAAGGTTTTTATCATGCAATGTTTTGATGTAAAAATAACAAATTTTACATGTAAAAATGGCAAAAATTCACATTTCTGACCAAAACTAAACCAGCATTGTGTTTTGTCCAGATTATAGCACCACACTCAGGACTGAACCAGGATTAAACCAGGATTAAAACAAGACTAAAACATAAATAAACTAGAACTTCATCAGACTGATCTAGTTTGAGCCCAGTTGGAGTCTAGGACTATCTAGGACTAATCTAGGACTTAACCTGGATTATAACTCAAATGGATCCAAACAAGGATTAAACCAAGACGTAACAAAATGTCTGAGGAGGTAACCACATTCTAACATGGCTTAAGGCTCACAGGAGTGGCTTTTGTGTAGTACAGGAGCTTGTATTTGGAGTAGCTTTA
The DNA here is from genome assembly GCA_000787155.1 of Scartelaos histophorus. Taxonomy (NCBI): domain Eukaryota; kingdom Metazoa; phylum Chordata; class Actinopteri; order Gobiiformes; family Gobiidae; genus Scartelaos; species Scartelaos histophorus. The sequence goes on from KN506820.1 coordinate 15,421, forward strand.
CATCTGTTTACATCTAAAACGACATGAAGTAAGTAGAAGAAGCTCTGACGTGTAAAAGCTCTGTGTGGAGTGTAAACATCACCCTCGTGGGCACTGGGACAGAGAGTTTTTGTTTCACCTGGACTCACCTCAAACATGAAGAGAGCTACAACAGCACAATAAAGTTTGATCTGAAAACACCACAAGCTTAAGTGTGGATCAGTGTGTGTTTGTGTTTGATCATATTCCTCACTACTCAACAGCTTTTCAAGTGCGTATGACTGTTTACACTAGTCCGAGTCATTTCACTAGAACATGGTTCACGTCAGTGTGTTCAGAGGAAGTGGCCTGGGCTCTTACGGCTTTAAACAGCTGGACAACACCACCCGGGTTAAGTGCCTAAAGGCTAATTCATACTTCAAGGTTGAGAACTAACGTCTTTTGGGCTCAGACCACGTTGTTTTAATATTTATTATGCCTCAACATTAGCATTAGCATTAAGACACAAACCTCTCTCTTTCTATTCACCTTTCCTCAATTTTTTTTTTATTTGTGTATTTTTTATGTTTTCAGTGACATCAACCCACAGCTCCCTGTTCACTGTCTTATCTTGAAATATGTATTCATTTTAGCACGACTAGCACAACCACATAGAGATAAAATTGGACAGGAAGTACTGATGCTAACAGTGATGTTGTCGACTGATGTTATGCACGGAGCCTTCAGAATCCCTCAGTGAGCTGCAGAGGCTGCACTAGCACTGACTCATGGCAGCAGAGTGTGGGCTCATTCTGCTGTCTTATTAGATAAGAACCTCCAGAACCAAAATCAGATTAGGCCTGTAACGTAAACCACTTGGCCCTTGTTTTAATCATCAGTGTTTTCATGTACAAATAACAAAATTTCACATTTATGAACAAAATTGCACCAGGATAGTGTTTTGTCCAAATTATAGAACATCACCAGGACTGAGCCAGGACTAAACCAGGATTAAAACAAGACTTAAAAAAGGAATAAACTCACCTGACGTAGTTTGAGCCCGGTTTGAGTCTATGACTAATTGAGGACTTGACCTGGACTCACTCCACTGTGGCTAAACTGGATCTAAACAAGGATTAAACCAAGACATAACAAATCTAAACTAAAACCAAACCAGGTCTAACACAAGCCAGAACTATTTTACAAAGACCACTCCACAGCAGGCCTTGGCAGTGAGCAGGGTCAGGAGCACTTAGATGGGAAAAGCCAGAGGAAACTCCACACACAGGGAGAACATGCAAAGTCCACACACTCTGACGGGAATTGAACCAAGGACTGTCTAATTTGAAGTAATAAGGCTGAATTCCTGTAAATCTGCGTGTGGGGAGAGTCTATTTTCAGAACCGAGCAGAAGAGAAAGCGGGAGGACAGAGATAAAGCAGCTTAAAGACTTTCATCCATCACCATGATGTGCAAGTCTTTCCTGTGAAACAAGTGTGTGCAGCCAGAACACCAACATTCAGAAATAAAATACACATAAAGCTTCAGAATTCCTCCCTGAGCTGCAGGGGCTGCAGGTGCAGAGCGCTGGGCTTCAGGTGGAGACCATTCTGATCACAGAAAGTTTAAACCACCTGGATTTCAGCATTGAAACTGGTAAAATGACAAATGAGAACATCAAAAGGCCTTACAAGAGTTGTCAGTAAAGGTTCTATGTGATTTGAGCATATTTACCTCACATCTAGAGACACAGAGGTCAGGTTTATGAAACTGTAACATCTCAGAGGAGGTTGGGATGGATGTAGAGAAAAGTGCCATGACAATGGAGTGGTTGTCTGCTCTTGTGGCTGTCTCACTCACACACTGAGCAGTTGTTGAAACAGCTTGAAGCTGTTTTGTGAAGGACACGACAAAGGGGAGGGTTTGTTTTATCCTGTATCCACTGAGACTGTGCTAGAGTCTGGATAAGGAGCTAGCTATGGACATTGGAGATGCTATGGTTTTTACACCATATATGGCAGCAAATGTGGCTGAAAATCTTCCATAGAAAATACTTTGAGGAATGAACTGTTTTGTCACCAACCGAAACACCAGAGAGAAGTAAGAACGAGGCCACCTGGTTCCTCCTGGACTCTGCAGGACTCTGTGGAGGGACGTTGGGCTTTTCCACAGGATCTGCTGCTCGAGTGAAATCCCCTCGAGATCAATAAAGTATCTCTCTGTCATAATGGACATAAAAACAAACAGTTAATCTTACAAGTACATTTTTCCCCCACATATTTTGTATGAAGCTGTAATGAAGCTGTGCTGATAAAGGGTTTACAGTGTTACGGTCCAACAGCGTAAGAGTGAGGCCCCAACTGATCCTGAGGGGGCTGTTCTAACACACATCAAGCCTGTACATGTTGATTTTACACATGTATCTTCTAAAACACACAACATACTATAAGCACTATAAACAAAGTGAATATGCACATGTTATTTCACAAATCATTTCCTCGGGTGAACAGTTGAAAATTCAGCGAGAACATTAGAAAAGTGTGGATGACTCCTGCAGACATGAGCCCCTCTCCACTCGTCCCTCCTCCTTCTTTCCTTCACAGGTGAGTGGAGGTTCCTTCTTTAGCTCTGTTGCTGCCGTCGCTCGTGCAGAACAGACACGCCCCTTTACCACAAAAGCCCCGCCCACTGTCCAAGTAAAACAACATTTCACATTAAACTCATCATTTTAATCCCGCAGGCACTTGAGCCGCTGCGGTCTGCACATGTCTAAATGAAGAGCTCCACACTTGTGAGTAAACGTGGAACTGCTCTGCGGTTACACACACCTGCTACACACACCTTACACACACCTGTTTGCTCTGATGTGACTCACTGTGAAAGAGCTGATGAGCCTCTTACTGCTCATCTGGTTGGGACAGCTCTGAGTGAGGCGGCTCTTTTTCCAGAACATAATCACCATTGAAGTGAAGGAAAAGGCAGGAAGAGGTTTGTGTTGAATGCCTCCCCTGCTCCTCTTTCTCTCTGCTCTGTCTTCCCACTATAACTTAAAACAAACACACAAACTCTTCATCTCAAAATAAAAAAGGTAATATGCAAGTTAGTTTTCAGTCCCCTGTGACATTCCTTTCTTTTTTCCTCGTAAACAACCATGTTTTTTTTTGTTTGTTTTTTTTTTATATACATTTATGAATAAAAATAATTGAATTCTGATTAAAAATGAATTCTGCTTTAAAAGAGACTGTGTAAACACTTAAAATTATTACTGGAATTAAACTTAATTCTGAAGTAAG
>KN506834.1:0-25818 GCA_000787155.1 Scartelaos histophorus
ATATATATATATATATGTGTGTGTTTAATTTGGTGAAAATGCCAAAATTGCATCAGCCTCAAGATATCATCAGATCTTTTCTGTCATTGATTGCTATGAATTATAAAAATTGGCAATGAAAAACCCATTTTGGACAGTCTATAATTATATACATAAATCTTGCTCTTGCCCATACACTTCAGCCTGTGCTACATCTTGGTTACTACTCCCTATATATTACCACACGTATTGAGATGTACTGCCTTGTAAACGTATTGGAGCAGACAGTTGCATTCTTTGAGCTTCGATTCTTTGACAGCTTTGTAAAATCAAACAGATGAGTGTTGCAGTGAAGTCAAACCCAGAGTGACTCGACTTGAGTGTGAGGGCTGCAGTGCTGAATAAGAAAAGCATTCGTCTTTGGGGAAGTGGCCCCTCTCACACTGTCTGGCTCTCCTGTCTTCTGTCTGTGGTAATGACTGGCCCCTGGTCACGGCAAACAATACCCGAAATCCCCACAGACCGGACCAGGCTACCCCTTTCTGAATAGATTTAACAAACTCACATATAGAGAAAGCTACTCATTTTAAAATAAAGCGTGGGGATATTTTAGGCCAGTAGTTCTTCAGCTGTTGTATAATCATAATAATGTATAAAGGTGTATTATGTAACTTTTGATGGAGGGGCACCATTTTTGTTTTGTTTTCATGGAGATATTATTGCATTTCCTGAAATGTTAGTTAACAAATTACAAATGCACTTGTAATAACTGCTTTGAAAAACATGATATTGAGCTGGTAGCATCACCTGCTTGTCTCCATGGAGAAAATTCAATTTAATGTCATACTGAAGAACATTCCAGACATATTAGAAAGGTTACATCGTGCACCTGCAATGCAATAACCAAAAAAAATCCCATCATCATGAGCAGGGTTAACTCCACAGATCTGTCCCATAACTTTTCCAGCATGCGTCATCTTGATATATATATAGTATTCACTGAAGTATGCATTTTTTTATTCACAGTTCACAGCCAGCATGCCTTGAGACAACTTTCTAACTTCCCTATATTTTACATGTGAAAAATGATGACTAAAAACATTACATTTCCACCCATGCCGCCTCAGTCTCACTGCATTTCATATTTCTCCAGTTTTATTGTTTTTCATTTGATCTCTGTGTGAAGCCAACATTAAAACTTCAACAGAGTAAACATTTATCACTGAGTTAATGTACTGAAATAAATGAATACTGCTTCTCATTCCCTTAGTGTTATATTGTTTCTGTAGTTGGTATACAATTAATTGCTATCACCAGTATATATACCCCCTGTATGCATCGCCCACACACTGGCACTTGAAATAAACAGGTTTCATCAGTTTAACCTGCAGACAATAGTTTTAAATAGATTTTCAAGCCTGAGTTGGAAAAAAATATATATACACCAAGATTAAACTTTGTGTCTGAGAAGCTGACACAACAAATTTTCTCTCAAGTTATCTCACAGTTGAGGCTTAAGTAATGAATACGGTAGTTTTTGTTACTGAGTTGGCCAAATATCTTGTAACTGATTCAACTTTTTTTTGTTTGCACTGTCATCATTTTACTAGCATGTTTGAGGTTGGCGAGTTACTTGTTTTTACATAATTATCAAAATGATTACATATTAATTAGAGAAAAGAGGGGGCCAGGGGGTGCTGCTTTGTCAATGCAACTCAAACTGCTGTGTGGGCTGTCTGACTAGTCAAAACCTGTCATCCCGATGAAACGTAGATCCTGATGTTTGACTGGCAAAGACGACAAGGTGAAAAGGTGATGGAAGAAAGCCAACAGAACAATTACCCCCCCACACACACTAATAGAAACAAATGGAGTGGCACCTATTGAGAATATATGAGATGTACCGATACGTCTAAATGAAAACCATTACTTGCAAATGTTCCCAGTATGTATTCATGCTTATGCCATACAGTTAAAGATTTACATAGGGCTTTATAGTAATCATTACATTATCTGCCTGAAGAATTATTGTATTTTTGAGCATTAGAAACATGCATAATGAAATACTAGATTTATGTATTCAATGTCGTATCAGGCAAAGTAATAAAATCTCTATAGGGACAAGCAGATGACTGACGTTCCTTCATAAAAGTTGCACAAGGCACCTTTAACTGTAGGTACAGCATTGAAAATATTATTTATTTTTCCAATGTTTTTTGACAAAAGCAGTGTTGTGGCCACACAAGCTGGGTGATGGTTGAAATGGGATTACCTGGAGCAGGTCTGAGCACTATAAGTTGTAGTCTATTGCTTTAGTTCTTACTCCCTTCTTCAAAGTTGACACACTTTTTACCCCCCACCTTTTGCTCCTTCCACACCCAGCTTTGATCCCTGCTACTTGTCAGTCAGGGCATTGCTTATCTGAACCAATATGGCTGCACAAAGGACTGGAGGAGAGAGTAGAGAGGAGAGGAGTAAAAGACGGATTTCTCTGAATCACCTTCACTTCCATGACAAACTTTATTTTGTAAATCATAATGATGTGAGCCCTGGAGGCAGGGGGCAGCAGCAGGGTGCATGGGACAGGGGAGGGGTGAAACGGTGCACACCAGGACAAAAGGTCAGATATACCACAGTCGCACAGCAGCAGGTATTTTTATTTAGACTGAAATATGGAAATGGCTTTTACAGTTTTTTAAAGGACATTTAGTTGGAAAATAAAGGCACATTTTCTGTTATAGTACAGTGCTCTGTTTATGTAGTATTAAGGTAAAACACATTTGAGTATTCATTGTTAATTGGATTAATTATGTTTTAAATCACAAAACAAATGTTGACAACATGAGAGACGGTGATAACAAGCCGTATGTGCAGTGCTCCCATTAATTAAGCTACACACTATTTAACTTTGGTTGTCTGCACCACGCACCTTTTCCTTCAGAAGTTGCTCTTGTAAAGTTGCTGTCTGATGTCATAAAATGTTTTATACTTATCCTCCATGACTAAACTTTCCCTAGTCCATCATGAGTCATTCGCCGAGCTTCTGGATGTGACGCATGCTGTTTTACGTCACTGTAGTAGTTTAAGAGTATTTTGAAGGGGCATTGTAAGTTTATTTTGACACCACATGCTCATTTCCTGTCTTCCCCCTGCTAAAAATCCTGTCAACGCTCCTTTAAAAAATTAGAACGCTAACCTAATTTGAGCGACGCGTAGTTTATTGACGGCCAATGGACGCGCATATGTCACTGCTGGTGTAAATTGTCTGACCATTTAAATGGAAAGCGATGCCTGCATGTGTGCTGTGCTGCCTCGCTTATGTGCTCTTATTGCTTTGGTGTAAATTGGGGGTTAGACATATTTAAATACTAACTAAATCAGGTACCCTAGCTAAAAACTTAAACAACCTCCTCACTTGTATTTTAAGGACACATGCACTTGTTTCTTTATATTCGCTTAAAGAAGTAATGAAGTCATTTTCTTCTTCATAAAGTTCACGTTTCGCTGTGATGGGGTAATTCTATCTGTCACTCACTTAGAGCTTTACACACAATGACCAAAGGAGGAGTGAGTAGGAAAACAGAGCATAGATTGAGCATAAACCTGCATTAAACAGAAACTTAGTGAATTATGATATGAAATCTTTACCAAAATAGAAAATTGTCACAGGAATCCGATGATGATTTGAATTTTTATCAGCATATCGCCCTGCCCTTTTAATGCTTAAACTGACTCCCATATAATGAACTCCCATATGCCAGTCATAGGCTCTTGTGTTGTGTCTGACTGTGCAGAACTGTGTGTATTTGTTTGCACTTGCTCTTGCTTTTGCTGTTTGCATTTGAGTTGCAAGGTTAGACCAACAAGCCAATCACCTGCCAGTTTACAACTCTCCTCCTGCTACGCTCCACTGTTCACAAACAAGCGTCCCGCGTCTCCCCATCACCTCCCCATACTGCCATTATTCAGCTCACACTCCGTTTAAGTATTTTTTAAAATGATGCCCATACGTAAGCAGTAGGTGAAATAAGCTACCTCAGTCTGTCTTCCAAACAACAAAGGAACAGTTAATTAATTTTTTGATTCATGCCTTCTTAAGAGTGGCTTTTGGTTTAATCTCTCCTTTTTACTGTTAATCTGTTTACATCTTTTTCCTGGAGGCATATTCAATTATCACAGTGGAGAGGCAGTTTCTGTTAATTCCTGTGGAGTTATGTGTCCATCTCTCGGTTAGACTCCAATGAGAATGAGAACTAACCATTGCTGTTTTGTGAATAACGTGTGTCTGTGTGTGTGGTGGTGTATTTAGAGCCATGTGGACACCAAAGTCTGTATACACATTCACTGTATGGGAACATGCCATCCTAACAGGAACAAAAGTCAGGTCCCCTTGAGAAAATCCTTCACCATTAGAGCAAATAGTTAACAGTTAAAATGCTGGTTTATTTAAGTTAAAGTTAGGGTTTAAGTTACATAAGTAGTAATGATCCAGGATATGAGTGTTAGTCACACATAAAAAGATAACATTAGGTCAGTATAAAGTGAAGATTTCAAAGCCCCGTTATCTCCAATAGAGCTCTGTGTGAACCAAGCCAAAAACAGGACTCATCTGTCACATGTTTAACACACAAACCCTGCATATTTAGGCTTGAGAGTTTTTCTCTCTAACCAAAAACACTCTGTTCCATCTGTGATGTCATGAGATAATACAGGAAGTGATCCACTGTGTTTTTAAACTACACACACCTTCACTAGAATCATTTAATGATAATAATGCATCAGTTTTATATAGTGCTTTTCTGGATGTTTAAAGGCACTATACAGAGCATTATTCATTCACTCCACACTCGGTGGAGATAAGCTACTATTGTAGCCACAACTGTCCTGGGGAAGACTGACAGAAGCGAGGCTGCCAATCTGCGCTATCGGCTCCTCCAACCACCACCATCACTCACACACTTCTTCCATACAAAGCAATGTGGGTGAAGTGCCTTGCCTAAGGAACAACAGCAGTTTTTGTTTTGTGTGACTGGTGCCCCACCCTGGCACCTGATTTTGTGTTCTCCCATCCCAAGTGCTCACCAGGCCTGGCCTTGCTTAGCTTCTAAGATCTGATAGGATCAGACTTTGACAAGCCAGTGTGGCCACAGACATTTGGATTTATATCAGTCCTTGAAATGCCAATCTCTACTAAACAAAAGGTAAAGGGTGGCCCTTAACTTGATATAAAAAATCACCTTGATATAAATTGTTTCCATATGAGCTTGTCTCTGTAACAGTCTCATTTAAATTATAAGATAACCTTTCACCTGCTTATTGGAGTGGGTATTGTAGAAAAACATGTGCATAAGTTCATCGTAGTACAAAGTGTATCATCTTTTCCTCCCACACCCCACAATCCTCTCATACTTTAATTAGGGCACATTTTAATTGCATTGATTTGAAGCTCCATGTGAAAGATCCAACTCCCACACCATTGCCACAGTAAGGTGCAGACAGGTTCTCACAGAGGTCACGTGGCTCTTAAGTCGGCTGTCAAAGGAACTAGTAATTATCCCACCTGCAGTAGAAAAGAACAATGGACACCTTTTTCTTGCTCTCTACATTTAACTCACAAAGTGGAAGATAATAATGTCTTTGATTTGTTTCAGTTGCTTTATCCTTGCTAAGTTGTAGCTACTTCCATAGTATAGCAAGTGTTTGGCTTGTCTTTAGGTTGGTTTAGTGCAGTGAAAGTTGATCTGAAATACTGCTGTAATGTAAAATTGTTGTCAATAAACCCGAATGCTAATCCATAATAAAGTTCATTTTAGGTGCTAGCTGTTTATATAGATAATGGTTGAAAAAATACATAAAGCAAAATCTAACTTTTTCTGAATGAACTGTGAATGGTTTAGATCTAACTTCTTCTAATATGAAATGAGATATATACGATGATAATATAATACACGAATTAGATAAATGAACTTGCTGCAATCTGCATACAAATACACAAAGTGACCATTGTTTACAGAAAACTGGGCAACCTTTTTTAGAATTGTCCTTAGGTTCTTCCCATGATTCACACAGACGTCTTGTATTGATTTGTTTACTGTTCTTTACAGTGTCTCCTTTGTGTTGCCTCGAGCGATCACTCACCATGTTTGCTTGTGTTTTTGTCATTAGGCTGAACCAGAGGGCTTCTCCCACTTCCACCTCTACGTCTGTGCGGCCTTCCTGGTGCGATGGCGGAAAGAGATCCTAGAAGAGAGAGATTTTCAGGTACCACGCACACACCTCCACTCTGATCCCTCCTGCTCTCCTCGGACTAAATATCCATAGAAATAGAGATGACTCAGTGGCTCCAAAGTAAACAATACACTTTTATATTGTTCAGTATCAAAGGGCACTAAACCAACAAGACCCCAGCCTCTATTTCCTCCAAACATATTATCCTTGTTTCTTATTTTATATATGTTTTATAATATATTTTTTTTATCAGTGATGAAGAGAATACATGTGGGTTTCCTGTCATGATGAGTCATGATCTTTTTCCTTGAAGCCCCCTTGACGCCCCTGCAAAGACACCACACACAATATTACAAACCTTATTACAAACAAACATGTATTTAATACAAATAGACAGAGGTTATTTTGTCTGTTTCCATACTTTTTCTAATCATAATTTGAGATTTTCACTTTTTAATTTGCACGAACAATGACTTTGATGTCCAGACAAAGCAAAGATTTTGTACCTCTGCTTTAAAGTATACATTAGTACTTTTACTAGTTCTTTAGTTTAGCTCATGCAGCAGAGTTCATGTATTCTTTTCCAATTGATTTGATGTATATTTTCCATATTTTGTTTATTTTCTTTCATACCATAAGCTGTCCCGATAATGGCACATTTAACTTAATTAGGAGTGTAGAAACCCAAATATTTAGTGATGTTGTTATGACATACTCTATCGTCTATATACAGTTACTGATCTTGAGCTTGTCACATTGCAAGCTCCCAGAAAAGAGAAATTAACTTGTGTTTACTTGTGTTTAAGACTATACACTCTGCTAATGTCTCACCAATAGTAGTGTGCTGAAGCGGTGCTGAAATGGCAGTGGGAGGAAAAGAAAATCACCAGGGAGATGTAGCATTTAGTAACAAGCTTAATTGGACTTTTTCTCACCCAATAAGAAATCATTGAGATGTGATCCAAAGCAGGCATGTTCCCATAGTATTGCTCAGTGTTGATCACCACATTTTCTCTGACAAGATGAGATGAGAAAATTAGATCTGTAAAATTCCACTTAATTTCTATTATTGTTCACTACTTTATCCTATGTTAGAGCTTCATGGTGTATGGTTATCATGAATTAACTGTTGCTTTGTTGACTTTGAACTACCAGTATTGTGTTGATGAATTGGTTCCCCACTGCAAAGATTCTGAAAGAAATAACACACTGAAGTAGATGTTCTACCTCACCATGTACCATGTAACTTCTGACCTGTAAGTTGACCAGATGTCTCCTGCTTGTCTTCACGAATAGACAGAAGAAGACAGTAGCTGACTCTTCCAGAAGAGTCACACAGTGCATGTTTAAAGTGGCTCTCATGCATGTTGTGGAGGACTGTAGCATGCTCCCTCTGCTGACAGTGATGCCGTTATACATAGCTGTGTCCGTGCAGATAAATCTATGGCGTTCCAGTTGTGTACAGACCTAGTAGAAGACTGTCCCACGCTGGCCTACATCCCTCTCCATTACCTCCCTGGTCATTAACTGTGGGTTTAAAAGTCATTGTGAGTGCATTAGGAGATGACAGTACACAGCTGCCAGAAGGTGACTTTGGCTGCCAACTCACAGGGGGACTTGGCCTCTTAACAGCAGCAATACCAGCTTCATTTGCACATACACAAACACTGCATTTGCCTGCTTTCACTTCCCATCATTTTCAAGTTCGTCATCACTCTTTAACTTTTTTTTTTTTTTTACCTGGGTATAGTTGCATTCATTGCATATTGTAAACTAAACACAAATTATTTCCCTTGTTCTCTTGATGAGTTAAGTTTGTCAACAGTAGCTCAGTTTTGATAGTATGAATATGTCTTGATGTTTCCATTACAATCACTAGAATTGTATATTTATATGAATTAGGTTGATGTGTGAGTAAGTTCACATACTAGCGCATCTATAACAGACAGAAAATTAATATTAGTATTTATATAATCAATATTTTGACTCCATTTGAAGCCAACCTATTATGCAAAATCAATATTTTCGGGCTTTTAACCATGCTGTAGTGTTTTCCCCCTTTTCGTTTACCCTCTTGAAGTTGTATTTGGAGTGATCTGTGCGTGATCTGTCTTTAATCACTGCAGTTTGCTCAGGAGGAACTCGGCAGACTTGTTCTTCTTATTAAATTGAAGATGAATATCGATTTATTATAATGTCCATATTATACATAATGATTCATGAGTGTCATAAATGATAATTATATACACATTTTAATATATGCAATAATGAATATTATAATTAAACTTGAAAATCTTCATGTGCACAAAATTTTAGCTTGATTTTCATCAGCACACACATCAGCACTTTGTACCATAGAATCTATTAATAATGAGAATGGAGAGTGTCACAGTCCAGCGTAATTGAGGTTGAAATTTGTGTTGGCATGTTCCTTTATGTCAGGAAAACATTAAAAATGAATTGTACATTTTCATTAAAGATTTATATGATGTTGCCCATTCTCATCTTGGCCACATTGCTTACATCTTACATATATTCAGCAAGAACACTGTGTCTAAGCATGTTCCTTCTCTTCGTTAACCTCCATTGCTGCACATTAAAGATGACCTTCTCTTTAGTGGCCCTATATACTTTTAAAGACTATTCAAGCTCCACATACTACCCAGCATTAAAGTCCCTGTGTTGAAGAAAATGAGAGCAGCCAACAGCAGTGCACCAGCAATGGGAGTCTTTTGATTGTGAAAACATGTAAAACTTTAAAGCTCCATAGAGTGATATTGAATCCCTTTCATTGTGCTGTTTTTATTTATTTCAATGGCTGTCAAGTGAGTATTTCTTCGTGAGGAACCATATTATAGTCTTGCAGTACTGTCAGGGGATGGCAACATGGCAGACAACTATTTAACGAATCAAAGAGCAGTACATATTTTGCAAATACACAATCTTTGGTTCTTTTTAAAGCAAGTTAGGAGATATATTCACCTTTACCTTGTGTTTTATACCCATCAAATACATCATTCTAGAGACTAGCTTTTTATAGGACCTTTGATTTAACCATTTAACTCTACTACTTGTGCTTTTTTTTTTTTTTTCCAATTTAGTGTATTTTTTCCAATAATTATGTACAAAATTTTGATGTCTGTCTCCTGAAACTAACCTATAAGCTGCACTCCACTCCAGTCTTGCTGTAGAGAAACCAATGTATTTATGAAGATTTTATTAAGTAAGGATGACTCTGGCAGTGTAGAAGGAAAAGCACTGCAGCAAAAGAATGAAAACTGCAACTCCATGAACTCTGGAAGATAACTTTATGACAACTTAAAGCGGCTTTAGGTTCAGGATCTACTGAGAAGAAATGACACAAAGCAAGAATATTTAGGAAGAATCTGTTATTTTGTTTACAGGTAAAAGATAATCTGTCAAAGGTTCCCAAGCATCTTTGTTCACTGTAAATCATTATAGCAATCTGATTTTGTAATATATTGCTTTATTTACTTTGTAAGTAGACACAAATAAGAATATTTGCGCCAGTAGTTAAAAGTGTTTTAGACAGTGCTCGCCCATTCAGTCCAGTTCCTGAGGGAAACAGTAGCATAAAAGTTATGCTAAACCATCTTCCTATGTACAACTGCCACCTCTAAAACAAACTAAAGAGCCATATCCCTTATGGGTGGCATAATGGTCCAGTTGGACATCACATAAAGATTGGGTTTGATTCCCAGAAAGGAGCTGGCTTTTTTTGGAGTTGGCATGTTCTTCCAGTCTCTTCAAATTTGCTTTACTACCCTAAAATAAACAACAATAAGGCTCCGCTTTTAAAAAATATGTCCTGTTAATTTATTATAGCTAAATCATGGTCAAATAAAAAATAATAGATCTGTTCTGCTTTTTGGGCTTTATCTTTGGCCCGGCAGTTAAAATCTCACTGTCACTTTTGCATATTCATGATCCCCCTTTTGTCCTGTCTGCTCTGTCTCCAAACACATCTTACAGGAACTGCTCCTCTGAGCTCCTTAATCCTTATGGACTCATTAATTGTCATCTTTAAGGAAATTTTATCACCAGTTTAACCTCAAACTCCAGTCTTTTAAACATGTTGAAAATGTAATCTTGGTTGTTGTATCCCTTTGACTCAAAACGAGTTGTGGGCACGCGTATTGTGGCATATGAATTAGCATGACTAATTTTGGCAGAGATTGAATGGGAAGTTTTGTAGGAAAAAACACATTTCCCCTTTAGGTTTTTACTGTCTACTTTCTTCTGGTGATCTACTGATCTCCAAAGTGCAGACCAGGACAAGCAGTTTTTTTAAGGAGTTACAACATCCTTCAACTCTGCCCTGTCCTAAATCTTGTCCTTTTTGTACTTACTGTTTTTTGCTTCCTCCTACAGGACATACTTGTTTTTAAGGGCAATATTAAACCAACAAATCCTTGCACAGTTACATGAACAATCCCATGGTGCATTTCCTGTGCATACCATAAATGCATCATCAGCACACATCTCATATTCATAAGGATGATATAAGCCAACCGTTATCCCTGAAGTAGAAGAGAGTGGTATATTAGTGGCAGCTTTAAACCTCAGTATGGTCAAACCAATCAAAATACTGTGATTATGGCTCAATCTAAAGTCAATGTTAATCACGGAAGTAGAATCCATAACTTATCTCTGTATGCAAAGAGTGACAACTGGCTTTTACCACAGACAACATAAGCTATATTATATCTACTGACCTTCCCTTGCACGATCATTTTAATTAAAATTTTCTGTAAAAGCTCTGAGAACCAAAGAGTTTACTAGCAGATCGTGCCAGACTTTAAGTGTTTTTGGTATAAATGTGTTTTTTGATTACTCTCTTTTTTTCTTTTTTTAACACCCATTTCATGCACTGACAGTTCATGCACTAGACAGTATTATGAGCATGGTTTGAGTTAACTTTTATATGCTTTTTATAACTTTTTATATATCTTAAGGAGACATTGCACCAAATGTCTTGCACAAACAACTCAAATTGGGTAGAATCTATGCATTATTGCTGTAATAACCACATCTGTTTAGCTGTAATTCCTTCCTCCCCAGTCACGCACTCTCACATTCAGGCTCGGAGCAATTTAATAAAGGTTTGCAAACTGTTCTCATCAATCTGCTCATTATTACGTTGAGCTGTGCCTCTCAAGCCTGAAGGAGAGGGAGACTTGTTACCTGCCACTTACCTCACCTTTAATGGCATTTACATTGGGAGTTGTAGCTGAGCATTGACTGTTTTGATTGGTTCATGCCAAGTGCACTTTACTTACTTACTTACTTACTTACTTCATTACTTACTTACTTACTTACTTACTCACTTACTTACTTACTTACTTACTTCATTACTTACTTACTTACTTACTTACTCACTTACTTACTTACTTACTTACTTCATTACTTACTTACTTACTTACTTACTCACTTACTTACTTACTTACTTACTTCATTACTTACTTACTTACTTACTTACTTATATACTTATATACTTTTTATGGTTTTTTTTTTTTTTTTTTTTTTTCAGTCAAAACATTTATTTTCTTTTTGAAATTCCTCGTCAAAACTTAATATGGTTAGCATAAATATATTTTTTTAATTCATGTTGTTAGTGTACTGTAGTAAATAGCAAACACTTGATTTAGAGAGTAGTTATGGAGTGTAAAAAAAAATTTTCTTTATATTGTCTATGCCTTTTGGATGGAATTTTGAGTATATTTTTTTGAGAATTTTGAGTCTCAGGTCTCTCAAAAGTGCAGCTAATTGTGTTAATGTATAAGGCAAACATGATGGGCGGTGATATATGGTAGACTATGGTAGAATTACAAGCTTGGGGTCCTCAGATGACAACGCAAATGCCTTATTCACTGTAATAGTTTTAATTAAAAAATGCTGGGAAAGTCATTTCAAAAGTGTAATTCATGCATTGTTATCAACACAGAATGGAGACGGTGCATGTGTGGACAGGGCTTCCTTGTTTTGCTGGGATTGGATTGGTTAAGCTGCTAAATGAAAAGGACCGTTCTCCCCAAGCAATCTGGCTTCCTACGTTCCACCTCGGCGCCCCCACCGTACCTCTAAGTACAGGCCTGGACTGTGAGGATAACTTCACTCACACTTGAAAAACATTCAAGGGATACACCATTAGAAGACCCCATCTAATGCCAGCACATGGAAAGAGCCAATCAACTAATTACATGGGGAAAATGTGGGCACCCCAACGACTGAGATGAGTTAAACAAGGGCCTGTTGAAGTTCAAAGAGAGAATCAGAATGAGGAAAGGATGCTGGATTAGCTTTTTGAACATGCCGTGGATTGATCAAATTGTTTTGGGGGTTATGGTTAAGGCCAGACTCTGGTGCAGACCAAACTGAGTAAGGGTTCATTTGAGTTTCAAAGGTGGTGCCAACATATTATGCTTCCATTCAGTGGGTATTATTTTACCTGCCTCAAATGGGGGTGTGAATATTTTAAGTGAGGTTGCAATGCACCCACTTGTAGACCTGGCTCTGGTTAGGGCTATTTAATGACTTGTCAAATATAGAGCTCTGGTTTGTGGCACTTCACAAATTTTCAGTTAAGCCTAATGCTAAACTAGAGGAGATTTTTAAGGTTCTGTCAGCTTTTCAGGAGGCGATGAAAACAAGAGTCCAGAAGTCCAGATGCAACTTAATATATTTATTTGGTTTAGGCAGAAAATGCAGGTTTACCCCTGGGGACTGTCCACTCACATCTCTGCAGCCCCCTGCAGTATTCACACATTTAGACTGTCATTTTGGCCGACATCAGCTTTCTTTAAATGACTTGGATTCCTCGTTTGGTATGGTTTACAGCTTGAAAATAACATGAACACCCCAGTCTTTAAACTGTACATATATGGCTTTACTCTCTGGTCCACTGAACCTGCTCTAAACACAAATATCCATGGTTCCTCTTGTGTCAGCCTTTCACTGAAGCAACAGGTTCCATGTATTTTTAACCCCTGTCTCACATGTCGCATGCAGACTCTTTGTTTAGGAATACACAGATTGTGAAATCATGCAAACTCTTCCAAATAACACACAGATTATAAAGATATCATTCCCACAATTGATTATTAAGATATTATCCCCACAGTTCTAAATACTAGACTTCACATTCATTCAAAGGTATTCATTCTGACACTACACTGTGATAAATGTATCCTGTTCGTTCCATGGCCCCTTTGTGTATTTTCTTTGTGCACATAGTTTTTGCTAATGCGTCGCCATGAACATTTTATGTGTGCTTCCAACTGCAGATTTCTATGGTAACAGCCCAAAGCTCTATAAATAATTTTCTTCTTTCTATTCAAAGCACTTTTCATGATGATAAAAACAGTATCACAATTAAATAACAACTGAAAACATCCAACAATCAACAGCAAAGCAAACATAAGTACAAGTATAAATATGACAGGACGATGTAAGACTCATATGTTGTGTGGGTGTACAAGGTTAGGCTCTGTGTTGAATACTGAATAAATAAGTAGACACATACTACATTTTTCACTTCTACTTTCTCTGTGCTTCAAAGTAATTTTTTGCATGTAGTGGCCTCGTGCTCCCTTTATCCATGCAACAGCACAATGCCTCTCTCTCACACTTTGAACATCTGTCACATGCAGATCCAGCTGTGTGTTTTGGTCTGGTCTGTTTTTCATTCTTTGGCTTCAGTCCTGTCACATGAAGTGGCACCACACAAACAATATTTTCCAAATCACCGTCTACAGTGAAAAACACCTGAGATGGGCTCTTACACTTGGAGCTGCTGCGTTTAAAGTCTTAAAATTACAGATATGTTTGTAGGGAGAAAAAAAAACCTTGTGTTTGACAATAACAATATGATTTAAAATTTGATTGTTATAGACAATGTGAAATCAAATAGCTTTAACTGATTTAAAATGTGTTGTGGGTATCAAATATGGCAGGTTGAAATAGTTTTAATTTGCTCCTGAGTTGACAAAGATCCACTTTTTTGCTCTTAATTCTAAAATTACCAAAATAAAAGCATGTATTTCATCATAGGTGTTTTATTGCAGGTTTTTTTTTTTATATATTTATTATTTTCTTGAGGTAATTTTGAGATGCATCCTTTCTGTGAGCAGGCATGCCTCTTCACAGATCTGAGTCGTTGCTTTATTTGCAGCCAGATATCTATTTATGTCCATGATGTTGCTTTGCCTGGTAACAATACCATGAAATGTATAGAATAAAAAACAACAAACTCTGTGAGACATGTGTGCCTGTAACCAGAAAGTTACAGTGAGAGGCTTTAGTACATGAATATTACAGTATATTTCCCTAATTGCAGTATTTAATCTTACAAAAATATCCATACAAAATGTGAGTGTACCTCTGAAGTAAAGGTGTATTCCTTTCTATATGAATCCACTTTAAATATTCCAGCTGCTCATAGCACCGGTATACTGCACTTCATATCATGTTTGTAATAAAAATCAATGCAGCAGAGTGATGAGAACGTGGAATATAGACAGGGACTTGTATTCACTTTAATTACAGCTCTGTGGAAAGTGCAGACCTTTGTAAATGCCAGCGTGTGTCCTCTGATCATAACTGGGAGTGAGGTGCTTTAGGTTAGTCTGCTGTTGGCAGTGAAGCAAAGGGGAGCCCCCCAGAGAAGCACAGAGAAGCTCCAAATGTCAGCACTATTTCAGTCACTGCGATGAGCAGCGCCACAACTTTGTGCAAAATTATTACCGCTATTAATTTTATGTAGATCACATTTAAATGTTAATCAAGATGCAGTTAATTAAAGTTTGTGTTTGTTTTTGGTCTTTTGTTCTCAAGACAGTCAAACAAATATAACACTCTCAGGCTGAACATGCATGTGTACTTAGGTACTCCACTGTGCTGCGCTCTTAATTATTTTAAAAAAAGGTAAACACTCAGAACTGAACATGGGTTGGGTTGCCAGTGCTTTAACCAGTATATAGAGGACAACACAAGCTTTTTCTCATTCAGTATATGGACAACATTTATTGTAAAGGCTGCACTTGTTCTGGGGTTTAGGCCGTCAGGATTCAGATCAGAGACTGAACTTTTTATGTTTAAATGATCTGGATTTCAGCATTGAAACTGGCAACTCAAAAAAGAGACTCATGCAAGGCCCAGTCTGCCTACTGTATAATCATATTGAGAACCAAAACACCAAATTATTACATAAATGGCAATGGTTTTCTAATTAAGAATAAATCAGCATTACACTTTGTATCCTAGAACATTGTTGCATATGTGTGACTGTTTGAACATGTTCTTGCCAGATGTATTGAGCTCTTTTTATGGAGTAGTTTTTCTTATAGGTGATTCTGTGCTCAGCATAATGAAAGTCCAGCTCCTATTATATTCTTACGCCTTTGTCCATGGCATTTTGTTACCGTTTGTTTGTTACCATATGGTCTCCAATTAGTGTGAGTATTTAGCAGTTCTGAGAAAGGTCTTCCCCATTTATTTGACTAAACTTGTACATTCCCATTAATTACTGCAAGTTGATATTCCATATTTTCCTTTGGTGACATATTTATCTTTTTGTTTATTTGTTTATGTAGAACTGAACTGACTTCCTGTCTGCTCTAATTATGAGAAACAAAGTGTGTCCCTGTCATTGCGCCAGAACTAAAATGCTTGAAAATTGGCGCTCGCTTATTTTAATTGGGACATCTGGTCAATTTCAACGTTGTCCTTTGCCAATACTGCGCCGCAGTCCAAACTATCCAATCCTCGGTGATCTCCATTAAAAACTCTAATGTACTTCACACTCGCGGTTAATCATTTTGTACCTCTTGTATGCTTGAGCGATGGGTCATTTCTCCACATCACCACCTTGCAATTCTCTGTAAAGAGTTTAGTTCCTCCTTTGATTAATTTTGTCCTTTTAGCCATTTATCAAGACTAGACCACCTCATTTTGTGCTGGAGAACTTTCTTCCCAAACTTGGCCTGCACATACCTTCTCTGTTCTGATAGATTGTAGACACATAGTGCTCAAAGTGAGACAAGGCCACCCCCGGTAAACAACTTTTAATAATCACCCTTTTGATTGAATGTCGCGCTGGATGTGGCATATGAATCTTTGGTGCCAAAACAACAAAGAAATCAGAGGAAAAATGACTACAGAACAGATGGGCTTAAAGCTGTGAAGTAACCATGAGCATCACTGGGTACATTTACATGCCCAGTAAAAATCTAATAACTACAATAATCAGATAACTCCATAATCTGACTTTTGGTGTGTATTGATATCATAGACTATAAAGAAGGGAACTAACTAAGGAGGGAACTAAGAATAATTTAATTTACGATCAAAATAGTAAAATAAAAACACCAGGATCATGTAAAGTGGGTTAAAACAAACATTTTAAGACTAAAATGATGAAGTTCATAGCAACATTTACAAAGAGGGGTGACAATTTTTCAATGTAAAGTCAATTAGAAACAGCTCGAAATGCTATGTTAAAATGCTGTGACCTACGTTAAGTTGCGTTTTGTTTCATTTGCACATGTTTTAGTAACCCCACATTATTAGTCTGTCCTCATCATCATTCTGTTCAGTAGAGATGGGCAGTTTTAGGGATGAAATGATCCAAATAATTCTAGTGAAGGTGTGTGGCATTTATAAACACAGTGGAGTACTTCCTGTATTACCACATGACATCACAATGTGGAGCAAAGTGTTTTCAGTTTTCAGAGAAGAATAAATATGCATAAAAGGCATAATTTTCTTCAAAACATGCATAGGGCACATTTGATACAACTACTAACATGACATTTCAATAATCCAATAACTCAAAAAAACAGATGATCAGATTTAAACGTAGCCACTGTTGCATCCAGGCTTTTGTAGCATGACTCGGCTCTCCCCACACGCACCTAAATGTCCTCCATCACTGACAACAAGAGTTCGCTGTGAGGCTAACTCGTGAAGGGGATTGAATTATTGCACTGTACTATTCTGATGACCAAAGCTGCTCTTAAAGTGCACAGCCATCGCTCATAGTTTGGCATGGCTCTGACAAAGTGTGAATGAAATAGAACACGTACTGAACAAATACACCGATAGTGATTAATTCAACAAATTCCCAGTTCTGACTATTGGACAGTGTGAAGTCTACCTGCCCCCTCCCCCCAATGGTTCTATTGTTTAGTTATGTAATCTATCAAGAACCAAGAAACGCACATCGATGGACTCTTTTTTTAGCTCATTTTAAGTGAGGATGCTATTGCTTTGCCTGGAATGTACTACAGTGTGGCATTAAACTTAATTATCTCCATGGAAACAGCTTGACAATCTCTGGAAGAAGGTTTCTCAAGGTATTTCTGAAAACACCTGTTATATGGCGATGTTAAAACTTCAAGTTTAAGTCCCAAAAATCCCAGGAAAAGCAGTAATGTATTCATGGAGACACAGAAAAGTTATATAGAGCACATTCATTTAACCCTCTCACTGATTGAATGTAAGGCTGTATTTTAATTTTCTGCAATGGCATGAAATATATTGTACATGTAAATAAGTACGTGCAAGTAGTAATTGCGTAATCTATAGATGCCTTTGAAGCCTTCGAACCATCACCTCATGAGTTTACTGAAGTATAAGATTATATCACAGACCAGCCGGCGATCTACTCCCCTAAATGATGACACCCAATTTTCTTTTCACTTTTGATGAATTTGCCGTTCTTCCGCAGCGAGTCGGCCCAAAGCATTTATCTGTGGCTTCCTGTCATTGGCAAACATTATCATTTGGCAGAGGTTTATCCACAAGGGGGAGGGAACGGAGATACGAGGAGGCAGACTTTTATAGCTTTCTTTTGGGCGGCGATAACAGAATAACAGAGCAGTTGTAGGTGAGGCACGTGGCCCTGTTCAACTCGGTTAAGACACAAAAACGGCAAATAAACAGCTCCATCGATCGTCTCATAAGGAATAAATGAACTGGGCGGCGCTGGCAGAGGGGAAGAAAAATAGAAGATTTGAAGAATGAGACGGGTCATGAACTCAGACATTCATATTGGAGAGAAATTTAAATACGAAGACTGAAGCGCTATTTATTGTTTGGCTTTCACGAGGATTGTGTTGTGTACAATTGGCAAGAATTATGCATGCTGACACAAGTTGAAGTACTGTGTTTTTCTCTTAATACAGGTAAATGGCACATAGTCAAGTCGGATAATAATTGAAGGGTTCTGCAGCAGTTATGATTGTGCCATTGTGTTAGATTGACTCAAGAGGGTGTAGCTTCTTTCTATGCGTGTTCAGGAATGTTACAAAATAAAAATGCTGGATTTTTTTGTCTTATTAGACTGTTTTTAGTAGTTTTATTGAGAGAGAGAGAGAGACAGATATATTGATTGATCGATATATTTGGAATGATTTTACATCGTACATCGGCTATCTGGCTACTATTTCAGTTTTTTATTTAGTTTTGGCTGATCTGCTGTATAAAGAATATGCATAAAGCTTTATTTGAATGCGAGATTATTGCTGAAAACATGCACTCCTATAGATTTGTGGTAAAGAGAGAGCTGTGTGTGATTTGTAGTCAATTTAAATCACAGAATTTGTATAAAATTTATCATC
This sequence comes from Scartelaos histophorus, assembly GCA_000787155.1. Lineage (NCBI taxonomy): Eukaryota > Metazoa > Chordata > Actinopteri > Gobiiformes > Gobiidae > Scartelaos > Scartelaos histophorus. The sequence continues at coordinate 18,846 of KN506834.1, forward strand.
GGTCCAAAAATATCAGTAGAGCTGGTCATCGGTTTCTCTAGATTTTAAACAATCGCCCATCAAAAAACCCATATAAGTCAATCTCTAGTTTAATTTTTGTATGACTTTTCTGATTTGGATTTGTTTTTTTGTCCTTGTAGTTCCAGTTCAGACCAGAGGTGGTATTGTTCCTGCTTGGACTTGTAGACATTGTTTAGCCTTGGGAGACATGCATTATTACGTATTTTCTGAGATGTCACTTAATTTTCTGTTGGCGAAGTTGGCTCAAGTCATGCTAAAACAATGTAGTTGTGAAATAACAAATTTAGCCCATTTTCAGTTCTCTGCTTGTCACGCAGAGAGGGCAGATGGCTGGAAGATGACTGAGCTTGAACTTGGATATTGTTGAAATTAGTCATGCAGAGACCCATATCATGCTTTGCTAAACAGATAACGATGACAATTTTACTTTTTTTGCCATTCTCAACGTGACATTTGGAATATTTTGTGTTAGAAGGTCATATAGGTAAATGCTAAACTTGGATAGTAAAACAAGTTTGTCATGATGTAATTCTTCTCATAAGAATACAGGTTCCTCCCACTTTATTAATTAGCAGCCTGGATCCATGACCCTGTGGCACACAATATGAATATCAGCTAAATTAAATTAAACTTTGTGCTGTCAAAATGCTCCCTCATACAAGAAATTACAATGAACACTATTGGTCACAACAGAAAATGTGCTGTTTAAATCAATTTTGTATTTTCTTGAGTTTTCATTATGTCAACTGCTGAGCATTCTACCATAGACATACATGCAGAACCTTCCCCAGCCTGATGTCACTGCAAAGTATCAATATTGTAAAATACAACTATAGATCTGAACTTTTTCAAGTTTTATAAGCAATTTAATTTGAAATAGTATTAATCGTCCTTGTTGTAGGATTAATGTTGAAATAATTGCGAAAACACCTTAACTGACAACCTCACTTTCGATCCAAAGTAAATTAGCACATCCCCTTTGCTTCTTTAGCAGCAGCAGGCCCTCTTTAGCAACAGACAGTTTGGCAGTGCTCTTCGCCTCTTACCTCCACCCGCTCCTGCATTAGCACCCACTGTTTGCCAGAGTGCCTATTTTGTGTAATTATACGAACTACAGCAAGCTAATGGCCCTGACTGAGCGGTGCCCGGGCCCATTACACCTCAGGGTGCTGCAAAACACCATTACCACCAGCAGGAGCAGCCCTGGCGTGTGTGCATGTAGGTGACAGTCTGCGCGCATGGCCATGTAGATGTGTAGGGAGAGAGGGAGGTCGGCGCCTGCCAAAGAAACACAACAGTTACTGCCTGTGATTGCCGTTTGCTGAGCGGGAGTGGAGTGTTTTGTTGGTTGAGCAAAAACACCTGTCATCTCTTCTCCATTAATTCCTCCTGGGCTTCAGCAGCAGACTGCCATGGGGAGATGTTGTCGGCCACAATGGAGCGACAGCACCTCCCAAGCATCACATCACAAAATACTATTTTTATTTGGGCTAAAGTTTCTCAATAAAAATTCCATCTCAACTTTGTTATCTTAGGTAACAATTTGCATACTTGAATTTTAAAAGTAATAATAATATAATAATAAGAATAGGCTTAGCAACCTCTTATTGCTCTAACTCGTAACCCTAACCCTTTTCTTAAAGTTAAAGTCAGCAATTTACAAATTTACTTCACCCAGAAGTACACTGGAAAAGCAGAACTTTGTGAAAAAATCAGGCCATTATATGTTGTTTTTATTTAATTATTAGACTTTAAACTATTTATTTGTATAAACTTTTAAGAAAGATCCATGTGAATAACTGAGGTTTTAGCTTCACTTCTCCATCTGTTCTAAAGCTGAGCTAGTGGCTAGAAAAATGATGCATGTGAAAAATGAGGCACTGTGCCAAAGGCACTAGTGTGAGCACTAGGAACAAGTTAGATATTTAGGTGCCCCGACTTTAGTAGGTGGTCTGAATCAATTTATACAAAACTATTTGTTCTTTAAAAGTTAAGTCTTCCTGTTCTTAAGTTCATGCTGTGCTCAAGCTTATTATTAAGAGGTACCAGAAATGTTTCAATGAATATAAGGCACTATACGCTCTATTACCATGGTCTTGGTGACCGGAAAAAAACAAGTCTCACCTTATAGTTTTATATATACTTCACTTAACACTGAATCATTCTCTTCGTGCATTTTCTTCACAGGGAGAGTGGCTGTGATTGCACGGTTTATCTCTGTTGGAGTGTGAGCATTTGTGCATGCTCCTGTAGGTTTAAGAGCTATTCCACAGATAACACTTAACTGTATTAATAGCTCAAGGAAGATTTCTCTTTAAGTCGGCACTTCTCATAAGTAACATTCATCTCCTGTGTATAAGCAGTTTCATAAAGTGCAGAATGGCTCAAATGTGAACAGTGGAATATATGTGGATTTTTTTTTACATCAACTGACTAGAGTGCATCAGTGAAACTACTAACCAATCACTAACCAATAGTGCTTCACACATGGGCTACCAGTCTTTTACTTTACTTTGTTTGATTATTTATACCTGATTACCTGAAACTGTTTTAAAACTGTAAATTGCAGAGCATTGCCTAGAAGTATCAAGAAAAGAGGAGCATGTGGAAGAAAAAAAAAGTCTTATTCAAGTAAAAACCCATCCTCAATTTTGTTATAATAAACAACTAACAGAAAGTGAAATGGTTAAAAAAAAAAAAAAGCGAGCGCTTCCAAAAGGGCTCCAGATTATAAAATTCAAAATGCACTTCACAGGTGCTTTTCAAAGAAAAAAATACACACTGTACACTACTGTGTACAGAATATTCTGTATGTAATAATCTTTGTATTAATAAAGGACTTTTAATGTTTGTATACAAGAGAGTCTCAGATTTCTTTTTCAGATCCACTTGTTTTTAGTTCTCTATTTCGTGTTATTTGGACAACTTGGCTGAGCTTTTCCAAAAGTTTAATATATTAGAGACTAAGACTATAATTCTTGTTCTTATAGAAAGCTTCACAGTTGCATATGGTGCTCCATCACGGGGCAGATAATTATGTTCACCAACAGTAGGCAGGTAGGAATAATGGTACCTGGAGTGTCATTTAGGACCTAGCTATTTCCATTCAGAAGAAAACACATCAGCCATCTTTGAAATGTGTATCGATTTGGGTCCACCGGCTGGTTAACAGTATACAGAGTAAATTTCACTTGGCACTGGGTCTCCATGCCTTGTGCTTTTCTTTTCGGTTTCTTAAAAAGACCCCATTGCACTCAGTCTATTGACAATCTGCCTCCCTCTCAGTATCAATAGCCATTAACCAGTTTAAACCTTGCCAAGTGTAGGAGATGGGAGCTAATTGCCTTGTGGTATAATGTAGCGTGTACAGTAATGGTGAATCAATGCGTTTGTTAGCATTGCAGGCCAAATGGATACTCATGGCTGAGTAAGTTCAAGTGTGCACACCTCACTAGCTCCACTTTCAATTTGCAGTAGTGTCTTTTTCACTTTGACCTCAGGAGATAAGATGAACTACAAGACTATAGCTCCAACTCAATGCAGATCAAGGCGATCCTATAGGTATTAACACTGATTGTGTTGTTATACTGATTATTTTACATACTGTAGGTAACATTAACAAAAGTTGTATAGTGTTGTCAACTTTGTTTGATTCCCACTCCACAAAATGATCATCGTACAATCATCGTGCAGTCCCTAATTCTGTTGGGACAGATTTTGATTGTTATATTGACATTTTGTGCTTTCATATTGCTTAAGACAGACGTATGAAATCAACTTTTTACCTCCTAGTGGTGAACCACTCATTAAGCCCTGATTGAGCTACAGGCAGACAGACCCACTTTCAGTGTGAAGCTCAAAGGAATCCCACTCAATATACCACCCAAAACACAGGGAACTTTAAACATTACTTAACTGAATTAAGGTCTTGTTATATATTTTTTTACATTTCTTAAATTAAAATTTGTTTGCAAATTAGATGAGCTTCTGGCCCATTATTGCTATGTTATGGAATTACCTCTAAATATGTCACATTTTTCTACCTAATCACTGATGCATTATTGCTATTGCTACTCATGTCCAGCCAGGAAGAAATTATGAACTTTTAGTAAAGCACCACTATGTAACCTTCTCGCTAAACAGTTTCCATATAGAAAGTTCTAAAATATAAAATATAGTTTTAACTTTTTAAATATTTGTTATTGTTTTTTTTTTGTTTTTTTTATTTTGTTGAAATTTGTGTACTGAAGTTTACAGGAATAACTCAAAATCAAATCACTTCTCATATTCATCTTAGAAATAACAAAAACAGGTGACTACATTATCTTAAAAATAACAAAGAGATTGGACTTCAACAGTTTAACTTCTTCCACTCTCACTGGTGAAAATCTTCCCATTTCTAGTACTGGGACCTCTCATTTTGGAGTGGTGCCACCTGTGTGGAGTGGAGCGCGCCGCATTCCCCCCTGACGGCGAGATGTATGCAATTAAACCATATTAAAGTCATTAGCCCAACACAAGTGATAGCCAACAGATGGTTACTGCGCAGAAATATGCCCTTAATGAAAACCCTCACTCAATGTAGCGGTGGGCTTTTTGGCTTGTGTGGTGGCTAACAGCTGTACCACTCAACCGCAGAGCTTGATTAGACCGTGGTTGCTCCATCTCTCGTCGCATAGTAATTTCTTCCCATTGTCGATTTATAAAGAACCACATGTTTTGTTTTCTTCTCCTCCACTTAGTCATTTAGAGGCTGTTGGGTGTCATCTGAAGGCTTCGACAATCTGCAATGTAATTTTGCTAAGAGACAAGATGTAGCAGTTCATATTGGCATGCTGCTGTTGCACGGGATGATTTCAATATAATTTTCCCTTTCATCTAGGAGGAAATCAGTACACAGACCCATGGGAGGGCTAAGTAAACATGCTTTGTTTGGTGGAGACTTATATAAGTGATCAAGTGTGTTTTGAACTAGATGCAGTGTAAATTACCTAACAAAATAAAGCACCCGTTTATTGTATATAGCAGAGTATATTAAGTTTGACTTTGTGGCGTAATTGAAATGGATAGCCTTTGTTTTAAGGATTGTAAATAGTATAGGTGCAGCACAGGATGCCTTTTTAAAAATCTAATTCTGATTGCATGCACTTAAATTCTATATTTTTTAAATGTCTTTTATCTTATATTTAAAAGTCTGGATCCCATCTTGTGACTTTGTACATAAATTTGTACTTTATAGGAAATGTGTTTGTATCATATCATATATCTTATCATGGAGAGATCTGGATATAAGGCATCGTGCCATGTCTTAATCATTAAGGTTCATTTGGTTTAGTTTTATTTTGCCTATTGCTCCAGGTGATAATTAAAAATCTCTGTGGTTGGTCTTTTGTTGTCATTTTTGTTGCTTGTGTATAATTGATTGGAGTCATCCATTAAAAGTTAGATTATAATAATATGAAAATATAAATTAAATGTTCAAAGTATAGCTGGTATAGCATAGATGCCCCTCTGGTATGTTTTTGTTGACAGAAAAATCAAAGTAACTTTTGTATTGAATTTCGGTCTAGAGAGCCTACTTAAGCAAAGACAAACAAAGAGCTTCAATATATAAGAAACCGCTAGTCTGTCCCATCCACCGGCTGAGACCACCTCTTCTCAGCCCACTTCAATTTGCTTTGGTCAGCCAAAGTGCCATTGTGTTACCACCTTCCAGATAACTGCCTCCAAACTAAATTTGTTGTGTGTCAAGTTGACTTTAATGGAGGGAAAGTCTGCAGCTGTTACAATATACAAGAAATGTAATATAAAGATGGGTGTATATTAAGTTTGTTTTTCTTACACGTCAATTGAGATCTTTCAGTTAGTTTTCTTGGAAATGTTCTCCTTTGCACTGTTTAATAACAGAACACTTTCTCCAAAATATTGGATTTTTTTTTTTTTATTGTAGCGCAAATACTGTTTCCAAAATGTTTCAAAATGCCTTTCAAATTGTACAAAGGTTTGGAGCTTCCAAGATTTGCTGCTAGTTTATTCCAATGGGATTCCTTTCTTTGTGAAGGCCTGGGGCAGGGAGTACAGTGGAGTCTTGTATCGCCTTAGGCTGCCTAGACCAGCCACACTACTCGCCACAAACACATATTTACATATATATTTAAATAAGTGCTGATACTGTTAAGATGTTCCCTAGACACTTACACACCTCTGCCCTGTACAAATCGAATCATTTGTTTTGACCATTATATGCCTCCCTTCTTCTCTTTGTTCTTTTTCAAACACAGTTAGCTATGGCTGATTTGTATTCGACCTAATGCCTGCAGCAGATGCTCCACAGGACACCTACAGTTCAAATGCTTTTCTAAGTAATTCTATCATCAGGTTTGAGATTGTTTTCACGTGATGAGACAAACATAACCCCACTGTTCTTTGTACGCTTCTGAATTTGAAATTTTTGTGAATAGCAGCGGCTGAGCAATGAAAGGGGAGAGTTGAGAGGGGAACTCTGTTGAATACCAATGAGGAAAAGGCCTGTGGAATACAGATGCTCACGCCCACCTCACACAGTTCTCAGGGCCTGATGCTAAAAGCAACTGAGGTCAGCCTTTCAGAGTCAAGGTCGTGATCTGTTCAATTGTGCATCTCTGATAGTAAATCTGCAATAGTCAGTGTGCTGAAGCACAGACCTGTGTAAAGGCAGTGGGCCTTATCATGATATAGATGTAGAGTAGTATAGTACTTGTAAATATTTGTATACATGCGCTACAACCAAATGTCAGCCATATTGGTTTAAAACTTGCTAAGCATGAATGAGCAGTTTTTGGAAACATCATACTTTTGTACACTCCCCCTAGGCCATTCATCTGAGTAGGGTAACATTTTGGGAAAAATTTCTCAGGGAGTGGGGCATCAAAAGTAGTTTTTTGAGTTTTTTTTTTTTTTTTACCACAAGCCT